>UZAN01042353.1:0-31646 GCA_900618425.1 Echinostoma caproni
CGAATCCGTCGTTTAATCAGATGAAATCTTGCACATTTTCTTGTGAAGATTGGGGACTTTGTGAATGTTTGCTGCTTACATATGGCTACACGGTTCAGTGCCCTGGTGAGCGAGACGCGAAGTGTGGAACAAGCTTACGGGATGAGATTTGACTTATGCTGTCAAGCTTCCGTTAGACGGTGTACTTCCGCATTATTCAAGTCAGTAACATGATTGTTTTTAACTTGTACGATCGCTTGTTTAATCCTCATTGGCGTCGTTTTATCAACACGTCAAAGTACCTGGATCGCAGACGTGTCGCTTGACTTGCAGACCCTTAAAAATGCATCCGTACGAATGTTTAACTTACAGAGTGCGAGTGTCAACTGCTGTTATGTTATTAGTGACGCAGTTTCGCGTCTTTCAGCATAAGTGATTTCTCTTCTCAGACGTGATGCACCAAATCTTCATAAATACAATTTTACTTTACTCGCCGGTCTTATGTAAAACGGGGGCCTTTTCAACCGGATTTTAAATCTCTTTTAACTTATGTACTTCGGTCAGCTGTGAGACAGCTGAGTTTCTGTGATTACCAGTCTAAATTATTGATTAGTGAAATGTTAAAAAGCAATTTTTTCTCAAAATTTATATATAACCCGATATCTTGACTGACTTTTGTCTAATCTTGGCACATTTTGAAGTCACCAATTCGTTCAAATTGAGCTCTTTTTGTCAGCTTTTCACTTTGTTATTATATGGACTAGGCCGTGAATTGAGTCACTCTTTTTTAACGTCAAACTTTTAATGTTGACATAAAATAATTTATCTCCTCAACATCTTCAATATGCATTTGTAGTGAAGTTACAGAATGTCATAACGCACACATCCGTGATGTAACCTTCTGTGGTAGCGAGTGTGCTAGCGGTTGGATCTGAAGTTGAGTGGCATATTGGGATTTGTCAGTGACCCTAGGAGGATCCAGACCACTCATTTAACAACACCATTTTGTGTACAAAATGCAAAGGGTTGAAGTGAGTCCGGTGTGTGGATAGGGATGAATGATTTCGTATTCCAGTGTAAATAACCGACCAGTACACCATCTCAACGAAAATAAACTCCACATTTCCACTAAAAATATACATGCACGATGAAACCCGATGTTGATGTTGAAGAGCAACGTTCGCAATCCAAAAATCAATTGCATACGGGTCGATACATGCAGAGATCCTTTCCTCCATAATTAGGCATTTTGTCAGGTAATCCTCACAGTTGTGAGTGGTATAGTTAGTGTACGTAAAAGGATCGGATTGGCGGTTTTTTGCAACCGTCAAAAATGAACCACACTTCCCAGAGCTTATTACGCTGTTCAAAATTGTAACTACAGAAACTAGACATCTTTTGTCGGATAGCTCCATTATTTATCCAGCGGCTTGTGGGAATTCTGATGAGCTGTTCCAAGTGAGACGTTTGGTTATATGTAGGCCAACTGATTTAAAACATATAACTCTTTTCTTCACGGTACTATTTTCCGGATATATAACACTAATAGGAATCACAACAACTCTCTTCGCCTTCATTTGGAACAAAAAGAATCTTGAAACTTGAACCATCTTAACATTTATGCCATTGTTTGTGTGGTCCAAAATTAGCTTGATCCCTCCGAGATTTGGAGTACTACGAGTAAACGTTTTGGTGGTGAATTCAAAACTTTCGATTTCCTAGCGATTATCGTAAAACAATTCAGTTAGTGGAATCCCTAGTTAATCATTGCGCGGTTAAGTATCCGGTGAAATACTGCTTAAAAACAAGCAAACAAGAACATTTACCGATCAAATTATTTTTATAGATTCCGATATTTCTATAACTGATTTGAAATTCATGCGCTGTATGCATTTATCCCCTACATTCCTGTCTGTCGTGAAGAGGTCGAAAATTATCTGGATTTGAAAATCATCAATCAATCACAATGTCTCAGCGGTGAATTCGTCGTGTATATAGCAAAAAAGGCGTGAACTGAAAAGGTAGAAAGCATTGGACAGCCGTTTTGAGCTATTTGGGCATCTCCATCAGTGCGAATTCGTCCACCCAAATGGGAGTCGAACGCGGGACCTCACAGGCAGAATGCAAACATGCCACCCACTAGTCCACCGGGCAGCTGAACAGTTCGTTTTTCCATGTTGTGAATGTTTCAAACTGAATCATAACCAGGAGACTAGTGCCGAGATGAGCATGATCTGTGGCCCGCAACAACCTCGGATACATGGGTTGTGCTATATCATATACATCATATATCATATAAAATGAAAAAGGCCTGATCAGCGGCCCGGTTGCCTAGTCGGTAGCACGCTTGCATTCTGCCTGTAGGGTCCCGGGTTCGATCCCCAGTTGGGTGGACGGATTTGCACTGTTGATGACACTCAACCAGGTCCAAGCGGCCGTCTAATGCTTCCCAGATTTTCAGTTCACACTTCATTTGCTATATACACGGCAAATCCACCTTTGGAATTGAATCAATCCTCCAATTATAATATGGTTGACAGCTTCTGGTGTGGACAGACGGGATTTGTTGGCAAAATGCAGTGTATCATGGGAGTCACATAGGAGTATCATGCGGTGCGGTAAACATTTTCAAAAGCTTACAATAACAAGAATGAGCCTACATTTGGGTGATCGTTTGACAATCTTTTCACTAGTCTTGGTCTTATTTGGACTGACCTCCAACAAACGGGGACTTTTCCGAATGATAAACATGTAGAACAATAGGTACAACAACAGATTTTTCAAGCGGATCGGGGTGTGCTGCTAACAAATGAGACAATCATTAATCGGGACTATGAGCATTTTGACTTTGAGTACAATCAAGACTCGGAGGATCGCGTCCAGAGAAACAGCGTTAATTACTGTGTCACAAAAGGATGTGGTAGGGAGCTTGGGGGCAGGTGAAGTAGTGATTCGATTATTTATTACCTAAACCTTGTGACAAGGACTAATGTGTGAGCCACAGCTATTCCGCAGGGTAGTCCACAGCTCAAAACGGATCGAAACGGTCTCAACGTACATTCTGCGATTTGCTAACCAGATACACGCTCGCAGGTGTACTGGCCGCATTTGGTTAGAAATTGCTTTAGGTTGACATTTTTGGTAATAAATGCGACGGTACCCAGTGAAGTACATGGTTGATGATTCAACCGGTATGGAAGCCGCAAACCTTCAATACTGAGTGAACCAAAATCATAAGCACACGTAATTTCCTTCTTCCCTTAAGCCTTCTTATGTAGTAGCTGCAGCTCATTTTGTGGAGCTTAGTACAGGAGTTCCGTATTTCACTTTCTCCGATAAGCTTACATATGTGTACTAGGGCGCGGGATTAAAGATGAATCTCCGTGCTATCACATCTTGGTACATCCGCTTGATCTTAGGCAGTAACCTGATACATGGGTTTCCCAACTGCCCGAATGTCTACATCAGAAAAACCGATGCAATCTCGCCTTACTACATCCTTCTAAACATGAATAAAGTGACTTCTAATAGGTGAATTTCTAATATCCGATTTTAGGTTAAATATGATCCCGATTACCGACTTTACAAGACTTGCACTTCCATTGGGTAACGTTTGCTGGGAGACTGGCTTAACCCGTTCTTTGCTATGCAAAAATACACTGAGTGATATGCGCCATTCTCTGCAAATTTTGCAAAGTTGCTTGAAGTTTGTGTTATTTTTAAGTGTCATTTCAGTCTGAAGGTAAAATTGTATTTTCACTGTGTCCTAGTTGGGAAGTAAAGAAGTTGAAATCAGTTTTCAGCTCGTCGCGCTATTAAAGATGATGACGGTGCAGAGATATTTATTGACCTCGATATATATAACTCGGAATTTAAAAAATGTATTACAGTTCGCATTACATTAATTAAATATCGGTAGTCATAGGCAAAGAGCACTTGGTCCCAAGCTCTCTTCCCGCTGCATAGGACTTATTTTATTATTGTCGCTAAGTGTATTTGCTTGACATTGAGCATCACTTTAACTTTGTAGTAGTTAGAAGCTTATAACTCAAAGTCTTAACGCTCCGGGGCCTACAGAAGACGAATGTAATAGAGACTGCAAAATTTGAACAAATGTGACCAAATGGAACAATGATTCCAAGACTCAAGGGCTTACCAAAGGTACATATAGATGGAGTACCTATCTAACCGAACCCTGACAGTTTTCAAATGGTTGAAGTCTTATGTTGAAATAGTAAAACGTTCAGTAGCCTTGGTGGAACTCGAAACCACGCGTAGATGCCGCCTACGCTTTTTGTACAGCACACGCTCTACCAGTTGAGCTACGAATCCACACCAGTAGCACTGATCTTTAAACATTCGAATCAGCCATCCAACGTACAACCTCAAATGATATCCACCAGGTAGCAAATACGCTGACTGCTACGATAGCTTTTCCTCAGAGTTCACCATAGTCAACTGAATGAACTTATAAGTCGAAGTTATATGTTCAAATCCTGTCGTGAAAGTCAGCTTACATGCTACCTGGTGAATACCATTCGCCTCTGTAAGTTGGATGGGTGATTCGAATGGTAAAATATCAGTACTATCGGTCTAGCCTCGTAGCTCAGCCGGTAGAGCGTGTGCTATAAAATGGCGTAGGAGGCATGGGTTTTAATACTACCGACGCTACTGAACATTTAACAATTTCAACATGNTTCTAGACATGTTTAACTCCTCCTACTATGCTATGGGTGAGTAGGTGGTTGCGAACCTGGAACCCGTGAGAGGACCACTAATGAATCACACACAATAAAGAATTCTTATAACTTGGTGACCGGAACTAAAGATCCTAACGTAAACAGATTTGCGCATGATTACTCGAGGTCAGTTCACTCTTCACCAAGGTTCCTACTGCTCAAACTAGTAAATGCATATGGGACTACATACAAAGCAATAGTTATGGAATCGAAATACTTGTGCACACAACATACAATTGAAATTCAACGACGAAGTTTATGTTCAAACAGATGGTGTAGCAACGTGGTTTCCCCTGCGTCCACTTTTCGCAGATTTGTTCGTGGCTAAGCTGGAACGAACAACCGATTGCTACACATTTTACAACGGATTCGTGGATGACATGTTGTGCTTTGTCTATGACAGTGTGGATCTTTGGAAAAATCTTAAAATTAACTCAGTACATCTAAACATAATGTTTACTCTAGGAAACACAGAGAATGAGTGAATCGCGTTTTATGGACGTTCTACTAGGTCGTCAATTGGGCGGAACCATCCGGTGCACGATCCGCGGGAAGTCATCGTGGAATAATCAGCATATCCATCTCAAAAGCTATGTGCCAGTGAAACGGAAAAGAAATCAAATTTATTGTCTTAGCTACCAGAGCGCGGTTGATATGTACTGATGATACCAGTGAGAGAAAGTTGAGTTTTATCCGAGAGGTTTTCTTCATAATGAATACCCAGAACGTTTCGTGGACACACTTTTGAGGTGTCACCGCTTGCCAAACTAAATCACTACCGTTGAGAAGAAACCGGTGTGCATACCACTGCCTTTTAAAAACGAGTTATCTTTATTTATCTCAAGGCCCCTTTGGTGCTTTCAACTAAATGATAAATTGTTTGTTTCTGCTGTCTCTTTCTGTGTATGTTTGTTCACTTGCTATTGAGGGGCGAGTTACATTGACCGCATAAAGAAATGTTTATCTTAAAGAATCCGCAAGCACCACCTCACCTGCCTGAACAGTGGGGTGATTTGGACTATAAAAAATTGATTCGTCTACACCTGGTGGAGACAAACAACATGGTTAATGTGGTCGAGGCGTTTCAACCCATCGACTTAGGTCGCAGCCGTCGATCTAAAGGGATTAGGAGTCACATTGTGACCACAGCGGAAGTGACCAGAATCTGCCGACCTATCGCTCCCTCCTTACTAAGTTACCAAAAACGAATCGTAAGAACTCTCATTATTCCATGATCAACCGACGATTATGGTTTGTTGCTGTGCAATTGACCTCCAGTTTCACGAACCAATAAGCGTTCCTCCCTGGTAGACAAATCACACGCTGATTCTTCAGATCGTTCGATGTATAAATGCATCTGTTAAAATGACTTTGTCATTCACTCGTTTTACTTTTTCAATCCTAATAATGCGATTCGCGTTGGGGTTCATGTTGCTAAGCCTTATGGCCGTTGAATACCACGGTGAGTTCAACCTCAATTTTCCTCTGACTACAGTAATCGCCATGCTGTATGGTTCCCAACTATATGTCAACAAATAGAACCGCTAGTCTGTTCAGAATGAACGGTTTAACACATTATTCAGCTTTCACGTATTCCTTGAGGAGTTGATCGTAGGTTGCATCGCTTCCACGTGCGATGCACTTACAATGAGTAATATTAAGGGACTGAATAGACAAATGCACAGTTCACTTGATTCTCACCATGTGGAATGTGTCACTCAAACTGTTTGGTCTTGGGCACCTGCTCCACTGGGAGCTAAACCAATATACCTACCGTACGTCATCATGCTGATATGATTATTTCTACCCTGGGACGGATAGACACTTCGGTCTTCATCTATCCTTTTGAAATCTTATGGTTCGGAGAAACATATAAAGTTAGACAGCTAACCGAGAAGCCGGAGATTTTTTCATTTCACTGAATACTTTCATATAACAATGGAGTTAGTGTTATAAAACGCTTAACAAAAAATGAGTGAATTTTTTCTGGCGGACTCTAAGGATTACTAAGTGTATCTTAGAGAAAACTTAACTAAATTTATTTGCAATAAGCCTCATACCAGTTTTTTTAATAGCCTAGTTCAATTAACGGTCAGTGGCATTGATCTGGTCAACCTGAGTATATTCCATGACCGACGGATTATTCGCAACAAATACACCACCATCGATCAATTTATTTTAGTAAATGCAGCTGTGGTCAACAAGGGTGAGTCCATCAAACGTATAGCATACCTTGCTATATGTGAATGTGCCTGATGAAAAACAAACTATTTTATTAGACTTGCTCAGTGTACTCGATTGGAGCACCAAGGTGATATCACTATTTCTCATGGTTTTCGCGGTTATCCTTGCCACTGTCAACACCCGCATGATAATAATTTTTTGGACCTGGTTGAAACTGATAAAAGTTATGACCCACATTGAACGATACTCTGAGCAATATGGTGTGCAAGACAGCCTGACCGGTTTCGTACTGTAACGAATAAAAGCTATACCAAACTTGTCAAGGGATGTGCAAATGAAAAACCCCTGGCATATCGGAATTTGTCTATGCCAATTTTCACCTCAAACCTAAACCCTATTTGACAATAATAAACTTTCCCATGTTATTTCGCAACAATGGAAGCGATAAACCCATAAATAAATTATCCAACTCCGATTAAATTTGTTTGCATGGCAATGGCCTGCTAGTTCCCCATACTTCGTCATCTTGTGTTTCTCAGGTCTCTTCTGCCGTCAGACATAATTATACCGTTTGCTTCAAAACAACATCACATCAACTACCGTTCAGGAATTTGATAATAACCATTTTAGCTACAATAAGTAACCCATAATCGAAAAGATTACTGCCTCACGAACACTTATGCGTGGCAGTCAGGGAGAATGATGATATCTAGCAAAATTTGTGTGCAACAGAGAAGGGCAACCCACTGGCCACTTTATAAGATGACGTTTCATATTCAGCATAGAGAGAAGAGCTATTGTAGCCTAATGAAGGATGGAATATACCAGTTCCTTGCAAATAAAAATGGTTTGAAATCTTGTGAAAGAAGGTAAAGGCCAGACAGTGGTAAAAGAACCACGTGCAAAAAGGCCTCCCTGGTGCTATCACAGAGATAAAAGGAAAGAAGAAGAAAGGCACCTTGTGTAGAACGCTTCCTGCAATGGATCAATTGGAAAATGATGTGCGCATTGATGCATGAGTTGAAAAATGCCTAACTCGAAGTCTCAAGATCAGAAAAAATTGTCCCATTCCTTTTAGAAAAAGAAATGATATTTGTGAATTTCCAAGTTATCCTGTCTTATAATTCCACCAAGTAGCCCATTTGATTTTTCAGAGTGACAGAATAAAATCCGTCTTAGATGGCCTATTATGTTAGGTTAGGTGATTGGCGATTTTATCAGTTGCTCCTCTTGAATGCAGCATGAACTCCAGTCTGATGAATGATATTCACCACGGCTCCTCGCCAACGTCTACTTCAAGTGTGAAACAGTGTCACATAAAAGGTATTTCCTCATGAACGCTCAATTTATCCATCCAACCCTAGTGCGGCATGTGGGCATTTGTTCACCATTCAGCAACAGCCACCCTCGCGCAGATATTGATCCTTTCCTAACAGTGAACTACAGCACTTATGGCTGAAGCTTTCGATCTCATCTCTCGAACCACACAACTTCCGCGTTATGCTCTCCGAACAGCGCTAACTCAGATCCCTTCGCTGCGCATGGAGTCCCAGTTAAGTGCACGACTACAATCTTAGTGGTTTATAACGTTCATAACCGAAACAGGCGGGCTCAGCCCTTAACTACAACCACGGCCGATTGCAAGATCAAATGTTTGTTACCTGTCATATTTGAGCGACGTCCTCGATCAGGTTTCTATTCCGAAAAACGAGCACATAGCACAGTTTATCTATTATTAACTTCTAGTGATGCTTTCTTTTTAGGTTAATTTCCCTATTATTTCACTTATTGCATAAGACCAAATTCTTTTCCCTCTTATTTACACATGCGATCTGTCACTCAACATTTCCCAATGGATGCAAATTCTGCCATTGTAGATCGGTTCACTAAGGTGGCTTCCGCGTCCTTCCGTCTTCACTTGCCTGATTAAATTAAACTTCTCTAGACAGCTGTTTTTTCATTTGAGTCGTGTATGTGGTGAGCAACATTGTCTAATTCTTGTCCAATTCACTACGTAGTTACCAGCAATTCTACGTATGTGTGTGGGACACTGGGTAGACTGCATTTTACGTGAAATGCGATTGTCAAAATGCCTTTATTTCATAAATTATTTATTATTATTATTATTATTATTAATGTGAAATAGGCTAAATGCATGGCCGGTTTTATGCCGCTACAAATCCATCAGGTTTACAAAAGGCCCGTGAGTGAAACACGCACATGTTTTTCGGTTTGTAAACCGCGCTATTTTTATCCACATCATCAACTGAGTCAACACCACCATCACCCGCGTAATCAATATGACATTCGTTGTCAGCACAATCTGCAATCTGAGATATTGTGCTAATCACCATTATTATAGACCCTTATCAACAACAATTTTTCTCAAAATTGGCAAGCAAGCTCGCCTTCACTGCATACCATTACAAGACAATACATATCTTATCAGTTGCATATTGTTTGGAGAGAATGTGCCGAAAAATAGACGTCGCTTACTGCTTCATAATGAGCCCTGTTGATCGGTAATGGTTTTGTCCGATGTCCAAGCTACTCGCAATCAATTTGAAAAATATTCCCTGTCAGAAGTTTACTTTCACAACATTTCTTCTAATAATATCATGCCATTTTATCAGTTCACCATTACAGTGATCTCATGGGTCGATTGTTCTGACATTGTATTCATGTGATAAGTTTCCTGCGGCCATAGCCGTGGGGCTATTTTCAAAGCCTGTTTCAAACGTTTTACGGATATTTTTTGCTACCAAAGTGGCCCTAATTCACATTGAAAGTCCAATTGCTCCGTGCTCACCTCAACTGGTCTTCACTGTCCTTATTCTAATAAAGTTTCATGCAGTAGTTTAGGTCTTCATCATCATGAAAACCGTGTAAGGATTGAACATCATAATGTCACATGAGGAATATATCGATAGCCAAAAGAGAATTTAAGGGAGGTTGATTTTTGTTATGATGTTAAAACAGTGATTAGGTTTTATTCTTCTTTGTCCTGATTCGGAACATCTTTTACAGGTATTCCTTTTTATATATCATTTTCGCTTAAATTTTGAAATAATTTTCTTCGCGACTAGATGCTCGGAAACCATGAGTAACACGTTTAGTAATAATAATGACTTTTTTATTTTATATGTGTGGTTTTATAATTTTTACCAATTACGGCCATTTATGAGTTTTCAATTATTGATGTTTCTCCTTATCCAATAACTTTTTAGTCGGACACGTTCAGCGTAAGCCAGTTCCTCTTTGACAATATGACCTGATCTTAAACCACGTTCTTTAGTGTTACCGAACAGTTTCCAAACACAGAACATTGAACCTTCATAATTCGTTTTGACTGTAAAGATTTTGAATTAGAAAATCGATACACATTATTTACCCCTTCGTATCAAACCTGTCATTAGACGTGTTCTAAACATTGGCAATAGTTATTTTGGGGAAAATCGGATGATCAAGATGTTTTTGCAGAATTGATATTCGTTAGCTTTCGATGAGCAAGTGTATCAAGAACATGAGTAGAATGATGCATTGATGCAACTATATTTAAAACTTGTTTTCAAAATTTAGTTCGCACGCACAATCTACTACTACTTTTCCAGATTCTAGTGTAGACCTTTAAGACTGAGAGATAACTTAAATTTTATAATTCACGGAGGCTGCTTTCCTACCTTGATCCGATCTGGAGAAAATAGACATTTTCGTTGAAATTCACACAGCTGAAATAAATTCTTGTCAAGGAGTGCGATGGTGAATATAATTCAATTGTTTTAAGTAGGGTTACAAACTGGAGAATCATATTGGGGGAAATTTAAAAGATGAACAGATCGATGAATGTTTCGATAATTGCGGGTCGGCAATTGCTTCTGTTTAATTAATGTAACCACGCTTTGCGAGCCAAATGCACGATAGTTACCAAAAACAAAAGTGTTACTGTATCGATTACTTCCTAGGTGGCATGTAATAATGTGTGGTGAAATGCCCATTGTGCAAATCAACACCTGTTGCACTCCCAACGCGCCCGTCGACCATTTTCACTGAATGATCATCGCAGTACAGTAAAACACAATAGCATAATACACACAAAGTTGTGACCAAATACTACTCACAGGTAACGAGGAAATGAACGCGTACTATTATTATTACCATTAGGTGGCCGTACTAAACAACAATTATGGCTCTCAGAGCAAAAATCAACAGTCTATATTTTGTCCCGTTGCCGATTAATTTCAGAGGCTCAAATTCGTAAGTTACTTTTATTATTTTTGTTTTTCTGAATGCAGCCATTCTGGTTTGTGGGAAAATACTATCTTTGACCTAATTATTGGCTATCCTCAACCTCCTTGAACAGATCTATTTCGAACTTGTCTAGGTATCATATCAACGTATCCTCACTTTTCATATCCACACTATTTTGGAGTACATTACTAACTACTCAAATAATGTTGTCTACGAACGCTCAGTGCTCTTGGCGGAAATATTTCAGAATAACCCGGAAGGCAAACGGTACACAGTGCCGAGAGAGATAGATTGACCATACCAAACTGATCCCCAAAAACTATAGGATACTTACAATTCTGACTAAACCTTTTCCCATCAAGCTTTAACCAAAACCCGAAAAGCTTTAGCCAAACCCCACAATCCTTTAGTCTTAACCCACATCCCTTCACCCAAAGCCCGCAACGCTTTAGCCAAGACCCGTAGTCCTTTAGCCTCCACTCAAATTTTAGTCACTCTTAGGTAGGCGAGTCAGATTGAAATAAATGGGAAGATTCTGAAGTCAACGGATGTTTGGAAAATTTATTCTCAATTTCAAACGAACCTTCCATTATAAGGAGCTTTAAAACAGTTCACCAACCAAGGCCAATATAGATATCTATACATGAAAAATCAGCAACTCACTCATTTATTTTGGTTGTGTCCACTAAAAGATACAATGATTTGTTAAAATACTGGATCTGTTATTGTGCATTTCGAATATTTCCTCGTTATATTCTGCTACAACAAACTATCACCTTTCCTTATCACGCTCAGTTAAACAGCACCGTAAGTGAATTTCGCATGTGCGCATATTTTCCTGGACTGTTATGGATGAGTTGAAATGAAATATCAATAATCACCAAAGGAAAATGATGGCTGACAATTACCAGTGGTAAACGTGCTACGTATAACAAAACACAAAATCGAGGGTCGATCGTGCAGCATAAACTGTAACACGAATATTGCTACAAAAGCTACTAAATTAATTTATAAGTCATAAATTATTACACTATCGGTTTTTCCGTGTCACATTTGCCTAGTCCATATTTTCTCGATTGGTTTAACTTGTGCATCTTTTTTCACAACTGGCAAACAATTGTTACCGGATTCTTTCTGTTGCCATAGTTTTGGGACCAGGTATGTTTTATCTGTGCGTTGTATACAAAGTGCAACATGCCACTCGTGAAGAAATGTGCTGTGGGTGGGTTGCATTTTGAACGCTATGATGGTGGTTGGATCATCTTTGNCCAAGTAATGCTCTTCATACTTAAATAATGAATTTACCATGGTATTCCTTCTTTTGCGTTGCATTACATTATCTATATGCGAGGAAATTAGCAACCAACATTGCCATTTTTTGAAAATGATGACTTGAAATGAAAGGCTACCAAATCCAAACTTTACTGTGAATCAATCAAATTTTACGTTTTGCTCACTTACGTGTCAACGATAGAAGCAAGTTTTCTTGATGTGTGACGAAACCACTTCAATGCGCTAAATGTGGGTTCTTCTCAAGCTGTCAGGTATTGCTAGTTACTTAAAGTAATAAATCAAAACTGTTATGGGATCACGGTGCAAAATGCAATATGGACGAAAACGACTCATATGGGTAGAATTTATCCCAAAGTAACTTGCAGGGGTCATAACTATTATTGCTTGTCCCTAGTTAGTGGGTTGAAGATAGATCTTTACAGAATTTGTTTTGCGCCCAAGTTATATTTTATTGCATACAAGTGTATGATAAATAGCAGATGGGGTGGACCGATGGTCATGAAGACCTGCTGTTTAATGATCTTAATCGGCATCCTGATCCCCAGGACCTGAAGTGGCGAACCACATAAGACCCTGTTAGGTCAGGAGTGGTATTGAACCGGAAGACAGCAAAGCCGCCCAACACTAATGTTGGGTGGCATTGGCTGGGCTCGGACCATCGGGTCCAAAGCACACCAGAGACAGCAACTAGACCACTGCGTCACCACCACCTCGATATCAATAGGCTTTTATCGAGAACAAGGTTTTAGAGACTAACATAAACTTCGCAAATGGCAAATAACGCGCATACACTCGGCGATTTTCAATTGTACTCCGCGCTGCATACAGCTTTAGGAGTTACTGTGGGAAATACGAATAACATGTTAGAAGTTGGATATGATATGGAATGATTATAGCTCGGGATACGGATATTGGTGTTGGTGTGTTCTGCGACCTGCAATTGTTGTTCGCAGACGTTTCGTCTCGACGAAGTTGAACTGATAATGTTGCCTAGCCCGGAAACGAAAGTTCTGCGAACAATATTTCCAGCTCGGAGATTAGACCAAAATCAAACATGTTAGAATTTGTTCACTAGTAGAGGATTAGTTGATTACATTGAATTTGTTTGGATTACGCTAGTGGACTTCATGTCCACTGATCACTGTGCAGTCTTTTGCTTTTATTACGGATTTAACTCCTTGTAAGTTAACCCGTTGAGCATATCGCATTTACAATAAACCTCTTACACAAATTTAAACTATTCATCTGTATTCGTACTTTTCCATGAACTATTTCTTTTAGATTTTAAGAGTGAGTTCAATTTTGATAATGATTCGTAAGTTAATATTGCACCCTAGTGTCTTTTTATTCTAATTAGTGCTGAACTCAAACACCAAGAATGGTAAGTTTAGGGTTGCTGAGTTATGAGTATACCAGCATGCTTCACAGATGTCTGAAGAAGCGGACCCAGATCGATAGATTGATTATATCCGTGAGGTCCAATAATCAAACTGGAGTACACGTTCGTTTACGGCTCCGTTCGTTACGTATTACAAAATCAACATAATCTATATGGAAGTTTTTAAAATAATTAGTACAGATTGATAAAGACATCACTTGGCTTAATAAGCTTTTTTGGTGTATTGCAACCGAACGTAAACAGTGTGCTTCCACAACATCTAGTAAAAGAGCGGAATCAGGCAGTCCTGGAAACGAACGCTGACTACTTGGAGGTTCTCTCTCGATTGTCGAACTATCTGAACTATAAACAGATTAACATGCGATTGGATTAAAATAACATGAGAGTTTATCACTGCATATACCTATCACTACAGGCGCGTTGTAAGCCTTGCTAATTTCACGAATTACCTTTGTTGTTGTTGTTTTCGATGTCTATAAGAAGCAGCGTAATATACTAGTTTAGACTCATGCCTGATTTAACGATTACATCACGTAATATTCAAACTATTACGTGATGTGATCATTTAAATAGCTATACAAATAAATTAACTTAACTTCAGTTTTTCTTCGCAAATCAATTTGTCCAGCGAATTAAATCATAGTGAAACAATCATACTGGTGGCTTTAGCGAAGGACAGTCTTCAAAACTTTGAAAATGACAGATTCAGTCGAGACCAAAATCAGAAACAACACTAAAGGCATAAATTGGAACACTTCAAAGCACACCGTCTTCTATAGTTTCCAAATACTGACATATTTTGGACCACTGAATTGCAAATGCATCCTATTTGTGCTTGTGGCCTGTTATAATTTATATCATAACAAATGCCTGTGCAAGAAACATCATTCGTTTTTGGTCCCTTTTCTCACCATTACCCCTCCCCTGTGTCCCACTCTGGCTACCCGAAACGCAATACAGAAATGAGTAAGAAGGAAAAAATCGAAGCACTACTGGCTGGTGAGTTTCACTTTCTCAGATCTGTTTCACATCATTCCTCAAGATTGAAAAAAGGTTGTCCCCATCTCTGTTGTATCACTGTCGGAGTTGACGTGAACTTGTTTGTCTTGATAATGTTTACAGCAGATCCAGGTCGCATGTCAAAATAATTTTTTGTCCAGTGCAGTCCCGTGATTAAGTCTTTATAATAAGTGATTACTGTTGTCTCATGGAGATGGTTACTCTAATAATGGAATCCTATAAGTATTATATGTTATCCTCACCACTGAAAGTAAGTATACCAATGACAGATAATCTGTTATTAAACTGAATCTAAAAAACTATTTGGCTCGAAATGCAGCAAGAAAAGTTCCAGTTATGGAACTGGAGGATATTTTCCAAAATCATGAAAACGGAACTTCGAAATTCAACCTTGAGGCGTACGCTCCATTTGTTATATACACGATGAATTCACCTTAGAAGTTGAATCAAATACTTATCTATTATTCAGTTCAAACTTAGAATGCTGACTAATCGCCAAGCGAGTGAACTCCTCGTGAAAACGAGGGGTTTAAAAGAGAAGACAAACTATTGGGATTATGAAAATACAATATAACTTTAGCATGGGAATAAAGCTGTAAATAATTTTCTTTGCTATTCATACTAATCTTGTTTATCTCATGATTATTACTCCAACGACTGTCGTCGAAATGAAGAAACAATTTTTTATTAGGACTCAAAACATTTTGCACTAAGTGGAAGAGATTACATGAAAATCATGATGTTGCACAAGTTCGATCAATACCTGTGTAGTTAGTCCAGATACAAGCTTCTCCAAAAGCAGTGCATTCACCAGAATCAGTTTTAGTGGTATTCATATAGGCACAGGTGCAACGGTTTTCAAAGAAAAGCTTAGAACTCAAACCCATTCATCCATTCCCTTAAAAAAATAACTCAGCTAAAGAAGGATTTTTCAAGTCAAGTGAGTTAAGAATTACACTTAAATTTTTGTACCTGTTCCGGCATATTACTAAATTTTATTAATTAGACATGTGAACTGGTTCTCACCCTCCTCAGTTTACCTTGATCGTTTCCGTACAAGCGACGATCTTTAAATGTCTATCAATAAATAAACAGAGTCAACTAATTGGCTGAATGGGAACGACATCCCATTGCAATTTCGTATTGTCCGTTTTTAACGTGACCTAATGAGTGGGACATTCATGTCTAACAATTTGACTGCCTTTCTGGCTTTCCTCATTATCTGTTGTATGGCAGTCCCTTAAATGGTTGCTCTCCTCTTTCTCAAAATCGTAACATAATAAAACTAAGTAAAAGAAAAAGAAAATGAAACAAAGTATAGAAATTTGGTTATCGGTTGAACATCTTCAAACACCATTAGTTGGTAATTCGCACTTAACTCACAGTTACTTTTACGTATTATCGTTGGAAAATTGATATTGATTTATTAGAAGCTACTATCCTTCACCTTTGCGCACATTCTTCAACTCTTGTAGTTAACCCCGTATGTTAACACACGCTTTCCATTCAGTGAGTCCGGAGTTCAAACCCCGGACGGGAAGGTGGTATGCTGTACTTATAAATCCTAATAAGAGTGAAACTCGAATATAATGCTTTTGATTGTATTGTTCCCTATACGAGATGAGGAATTTTCGTTAAGGTGAAGTATGAAGAATGCTCCCTTCTAATAAATCAATAATTAAAGAAATGATGGAAGATATGAGTAGGCCTTTATTCAAAACATTGAAATAAACAAACGGAGCTGTGATGGTCATGATCTGTTACAGTTTTATGCAGTTACTGCGTTTTTATAAAAGAGTGGGTCAAAGTGGAGGATATATAAACCACTAAGTAAGTACAGAATGTCAGTGTACAAGGGGAGTATAAAATACTTAGTAGAAGCGTTACAATCTGTGACAATCACTGAAGCAAACTCGTTAGGCATGCACATATAGAAATGCGTTACGTGTGACCGATTTGATTGTCATCTCATGGAATGCCTGCCGTCGCTATTTGTTGCAACTGCAGTTACGGACGATTCGATCAGGGGAAGCAGCGGTTTAACGGTGGTTCAGCTTGAGTGGTGCGAAGAATTTAGCTAACGCTGAAGCTTAACGATTGGGAGCTGAGAGATGGAGCTTGTCATCGGGTAAGGAGTCGTAAAGACCCAAGTCCGGACGACAATCAGTGCCGCAAATCTTAGCTGATTTGGCTGTTGAAATACTGTTCCATGAAGAATAATTTGAAAAAAAAGGAAACACAACTTGTTTCTTGTTCGCCCTGAACCGCCCTTTTAATTTTCAATCTTCTCTCTTAATGCTAAACTGATTCTAAATGCTATTCCCTTTGTTTCTTGATAAACCTGGTGACAGTGATTTTATCTAATGATTACCCGAGACAGAAGAAGTGTAAATCAGGTTTTCGTGAGATAGACAAAAATCATTTAAAATAAACAGTAATTATGCTAAACTTCAAAAGAATACACAAACCACTGAACTAGTAGACATGTCCCACGTTAATTCTATGGTCAGTGGCAGACCTTTGATTGGTTCGATAACATTTTCCGTCTCGACTAAAAATTGTCACGTGACGTTTTCAATGGATCGAATTTACTAATGAATGTAATCAATTTGCATGCATAATTGTGGGTTTGAACAGAGATCTTCCAGAAGCCCAAATTCGAAATTGCAGCTATCTTCTCCAGATGTTGCATCAATTGAAAGTGTCGCCGTTGAATGTGTTCATGCATTACCCGTTTTTGGCTCCCCTATGGCAGGTATGGAACTCAGTAATGACCGTAAGTGTCTTACGAAACGTATGCATATACACGTGTACAATTGGAATAGTCGGCGGATACATGTTCAACTGCATTAGTATGAAAATACTTATTTCACCCACATAGTAGTATTTTAATTTATTCGAAGGCTATTCAGTATCACTAACAGTCACTATTAATATAACTTTATTTATTTCCACTAATGGTTTATACTTCTCGCTTGTCGAATTGAAAATGATAAACAGTTTTAAAGATGAATTAATACCTTCTCTGTATTCGACACGCGAGTCGAAAGTATGAGAAGAATAAAGCCTAGCCCATAAATATTCTTTTATTTTTACGATAACAGCGAAGTATAAACAGTTGAGAGGTAAGCTGGATTGAAGATTATCTAATCTGTCTGTAAACACGTTGCTTTCAACCCACTTGATTATTATGAGAAATACTGCATAATACTTTAATCGCCGTAGGATAGTATAATCATGACCCTGCTGTAAATAACGATTACCATCACATCCCATGTAAGAAATCACACGAGATCTCCTTCACCGATTCCGCTGAGAAATACAGCAAGCCATGTAGCCATTTTCACTCCAGAATTATTTGCACCAGATGCAAATTTAGATTTGCAGCATTGTCTGTAATGGTTCTTGGAACGACGCTAAACCTTAGTTTATGGCGACATATATATATATATATATACATATATATAGTCAATTTCTACAATATGGATGCAGACACAAATGTAAACGTGTGGATGATTTCTTAAAAGTAAGGAATGCATCCTATGATGTCGAAGAGGTAGTCCAAGCATCCGAAGTTATTTGATAAACCAGTTCTATCACACCCCTAATTGATGAAAAATGTTAGACATAAAGGGAATTGCAATAACAAAATTCGTCTCGTTAGGTTTTTTAAACGAGTGTAAAAGCAAGATAGAGCACTCGGTTTTAACACAAATATGCCCATTTCTCAAATTGCTTCGGGCCTTGACGTAAATTTGCTGAAGCATGATGAAACCAATAAACGTGCAATTTTGTGAAATTCTGAACATGGAATTATTTGAAATTAGCGAGAAGTGTTTCCCAGATGTACAGAAGTGAATGAATCATTGTTGACTTACTTATTGAGCAACCTTCTTTTATCACACACATGATATATCATTCACTGCGGGCGTTTGATGGGAAAAGGGAATATTGACTTTCAGAGGCCGTCTAAAAATTTGATAAATCTGGGTAGTTATATCCAATGGATCATTGTTCAATCCTAATCATTGTACTTTAAATCGTTTTAACCAATCCTGAATACGTTCTCTGGTTATTTCAATTGGTTTAAAAAGATGTTTGTGGACGAAATCAACAACGCATACTTCGTATCATTTTCAGATGCAAAATGTAAGATTACACTTTCCTGTGTTTCTTGGTAAATTTATTTTTACCTGCATGTCTCTTTGAGAAGTATTTAATTGATTCGTAACAGACTATTCAGATAAATGTTGCGTAAATATCCGTTCTCTGCTATTGTCTTACTAAGTCAAACCACTCAATCAGTTCATTTGCAGTGTGAAATACGCAAAAGCTTGACTATAGGGTAACCTGTTATTGGTAGGTCAGGATATCTAAAGATGTATATGAAAATAATAAGGGAAAACGTCTAGCAAGTGTTGATGCCCACCTTTTTTGACTATCTGAAGACCAAAGGCCAGTGAAAAAATTAAATGGGAAGGTAATTGTTTTCATATGTATTGCGATCAATAATGATTTTTATCTAATCCGTTGTTGATGTTGCCCCCATTTTAGATATATTTGTCAGTGTGAATGAGAATGCAGCAATGTATCACAGTCGACGTTGTCTGTTTCCTCATTATAATTGAATGATGTTTACTCAAGACAAAAATATCAATGTCAAATTTTGTCTAATTGTTCTCTTATTCAGTGTTTGATGATGCCAGTACATTGACGTGTGCGATATAGCTTCCAGTCACACAATAAGACATTCGTTGTAAACAGAACACAAACTGCAGGAGAGCATATCACGCTTTGGTCAGTTTATACTCAAGCCATTATATATAACAATGAGGCAAGGGTACAGTGTCAGAATTAGACATACTTGAACTAGATAGTGAGAACAAATTAGGAATCATTCACCAGCTAACAGACATTGCAGTTTCCTTGTATTCTCCTGATTGAATATACCGCATTCTATCCGCAACACCAATGCTAGCAACCTGACACCCAGTACTTGTCCCTTCATCATTTGGCTTGGTTGTTTGAGTTGTTACCTTTGTTGCATCATTTATCATCTACGGAGTATCTTTTCACAGCCTGATTGCATCTGTGCAACCATCATAGTTCAGTGAATCAGACAGGTGGTGATAGAAACTAACTCATAGTGATCCATGATCGTACCAGGGTTGACGGAGATTTTATCCTAGGTACTTCATGGTATATCGATTTAGGTTGAGTACAGTTTTGTGGTTGTTGCAACAGCACAATAACTCTATAACATGTTTCTAGCGTTTTATTTGAACCAGCCTTGGATTCGGGAAAATGATGCTGAAAGCCAAATGAATGTCAACCATATCCTCGGTCTTGACCAAGCGTGCAAGAGTTGAATTTCGATAGGAGTGCTAGAGACAAATTTAACCCTCCGCTATACGTTTATGATAATACATTACCCAAACTGGTTGGCCCCACTACATCATCCACGGTTGTGTTGTTACATAGTGATGGTTGTAATGCCGGAATAGCCAATCCATCAAAGAGCGCCACCTCAAAAGCATCTACTTTTACATGTACTTCACTAAAGGCTCACGATCCCTGGCGATGGTGATGTTCTTCGCTTACGATGGAACTTTTCCTCTTGACTCAAGATTGGCAAGACAAATGAACCCGTCCAACAGACACTGTTAGTTGCGACTAGAAAAAATATAAATCAATATAAATCAATGAATGGTTTGTTGGTAACCTTTTTTCAGTATGTTATGCAATAATGCATGCCCGACTAGTTAAATTAATTTTAGACGTGGTTTTCACGTTTTCAACACAACGGTTATGTTGCAAATATATTTTTCTCATTCCAGCAATTCTGTGTAAGTTTGGGCAGGCTATTTGTCTATTAAACGCATTTCTGGACGCCTAAAACCGCACGAACTTCAAACGTGTGCAATATTTAACGGGCGCATACGGTCGTCGACTGTTTGGTTATATACAGGCCCACAACTGACAACTACTGTCATAGTATTGAGATTCAACCCTTAGCGAGCATATGGGGATGAGTGTGGTTGGGTGGATGCTATTGCTTAGAGTTTTAAAAAAGATAGCATTTGCGAACTCTGCAAACCAACCATACCATGTAATGCCTGCACTGATCTAGGTTAACTGGAAAAAATAACTGTGTACCAAATTGATGGGTACCTGAGGTGCAGGGATTTACTTATTTTGATTGATTTGACTGACTATCCTTCGAGCTTCACCTTCACGCACAATCCTTAGTTCATCGATCCAGCCATACACTCGGAGGCACTAGAGTTGAGTTTCGCTCTTATTAGAGCTCATCAGTAGTGCATATCCAGCGTGCCGTCCAAGATTTGAACTCCGGACCCATCGCATGTAGGGCGTGTGTTACCACTGTGGCTTTATTTCATTTGATGGCATCTTAGTAAACATTCTTAAATGCAGCATGGCGCTAACTTTTATTTCCAATTATCAGCCAGTTGGTGTAAACAGCTAGAATACCGGCAGTGTTTTACAAAGTCGTTTACCTACGTTTCGTTGACTTGCCTGAGATGTATGAACAACTAAACACCAACCAAGTTTAACCTCACAAAGCGCTTGTCCGTTTGACAAACAACACAAGACGCTAATCTCCTACAAACTACAAATCTATCCACTAGGAACCTATTGTATTAACAAACACATCTGTGTGATATAGCAACTGAATGTGACTCTACGGTAAATTATCAGAAAGCGATTCTTGTTCATATTGGCAATTAGCTATAGACAAAAAACGTGGTGAAGTATATCAGTCCATTAGTGATATCAATGTAGGTGGTATTCAAATAGAGGAATTCTCCGACGACTTTAACCTATCAAACAACATAATCTTCAAAGGTAAGTTCATCGTGTCTATAGCAAAATGAAACGTGAATTGTAAATGTAGGAAGTACTGGACAGCCGATTTGAGCTGTTTAAGTCTGATTAGCAGTGTGAATCCGTCGACGCAACTGAGGATCGAACCCGGGACCTCACAGGCAGAACGCAAGCGTGCTACCCACTCGGTCACCGAGCAGCTAATCGGACCGTTTTTCATTTTCCATTTGCACAATATAGCACAACCCATCTTTGCGAGTTTGTTGCGGGCACTAGCCTCCAGGGTTATGACTCGGTTTGAAATATTCACAACCTGACTACTTCTTTCATGGGGGCAATGGAGGATTTGATCACCCCATTAAGAACCTCGTACGGAATCAAACTGTGTAAAGTCCAGATATGATTCATTTCAGAAATCTATTTACTCATATTTCCAATTTTGTTGCATCGACCGAGAACACTTACTCACAACTGCAGGTGTTATATGCAATATTCTCAAACTCCCATGGCCTTGTTTAGTTTTAGTTGGTGAGTTCAGATTATTATTTTTCATTTTAACACTGAACGGAACCACGTCAAACTACTTTGATGCTTTGTTTGCCCTACTACAATTTGTGATACTAGCAAAAATTGCGCCTGCCAAGTTGCAGGAATCATTTCTTCACAGCTGTTTCAAACCCGAATCCTGCCAGGTTCTTGTTTATCTTTGTGTTTATTAGTCGCTAATGGATTTTTAGATCCATTTTTCAAAGGACATTAGTCCCAGTATTGGTGACATGATAAAGTTATTTGGGCAGGTAAGAGAAATACGTTTTGTGTGAGCGTTATGAGACCAAGGTGTCTCTATCAATCACTCTTCGGTTGTTTTGCTATGAAAACATATTCTGCTGAGAAGGGCCCTCTGAAGTAACTCGCTGATGCCTAGAAGCACTCCAACCACAAGGCAAGAATAGACTATTTAGTGGGATAGCAACATATATGTTTGTGTGTTTCTAGTTTCAATCTACCGGCAGCATTTCAGTGGTTTAAATGGTTGCAAACAGAAGGCAATAACTAAGATACATGTTCTGATGTCATAAATACGGTGAGAATCCAATATTAGCTTATTATTTAGGAACAATATTGTTGAGTAAATCATAATGAAATCATCTACAAGATATCAGCGGGAGAAACACTGGATAGGTGATGTTTTCATTGAAAACAAACCTCTCTCGCCCGGAATGAAATTTCAGAGAACCGTTCATAAATTTCTACAGGTTGTTTAATAATTAAATCAATCCATTCTGCTTTGTAGCCAAAAAAATTGGCCTTGATTGTGAGTTAAATTTCACTTTTTTTCACTTGTAAACGTAAAAGAGTTTGACGACTAGTACAAGAAAATTTTGAGTCAACTTCAAATGTCTTTTAAAGCTTTGTCCGATTTCCGAACAGAGTTATATGTCACTTTCTGATTCTTTCGTTTATTTAAGGCTTTATACAAATGGTACAATTTATTCTTTTAATTGAAACTAATGCAGCCACGTTTGACATCGCTTTAAACTCCAAAATGAACCAGTAGGCGGAAAAGAAACTAAAGACATTCACTTGTCAGAAAGATGGATATCACATGAAAGAAAAGAGAAAGGAAAGAGAGGAAGCCTGGTTTTAGGTTTTATCAAGCATAGACTATGAACATGGACAACCGGGTGGTTGCTTTTATTGCTTCTTCCTGAGTGCTTGTTGTTGAGTAGATGAATTTGTACTCATGCTCTTCATTTATAAAAAATTATGTATATATGACATAAGTGAAAACATTTCGATAAATCTCACTCAATGGCAACTGGCTATGTACTTTTACTTAGCCTTCGGCATGAGCAAACAAGGTGAGTGGGCACTTCCTAATATTTGAGCATTGTAAAAATAATGATTTACAAGATTAAAACGAATTTCAGGTTTGCCGTTAGTGAGGGAGAAATCAAAAGCATTATATTTACAAATGCTTTCTTTATTTAGAGACTTTCAGTATAATCAATTTTTGAATTCAATGAAGCAGATTTATCGTCATGCACGGTGCCGCGAGCCCCACCTTGTTATTGATGCAAACAATTTTTTTATTCGATCTGCAGTACGTGTTCCGAGCTAGATTTCATAGAATAAGTAAATAAATCATTTTTATTGAAAGAATATGTGAAGAAAACATTTATTTATTGTTCATTCGTACAATGTCAATTTGTTAAGAGTTGATTTTTCACTTTTAAACTCAAAATTACCGGTTTCCCGACAGTAACGCCATCAATTATCATGTCGGAGGTGTGTTCAAACCCCAACACCATCGCTTATCTTTGCCTATTATATGTGTTCTATGGCAGCCCTTTGATTGGCTGCTTCTTCCTTCCTGAAAATTGCATCTTACACAATAAAAGAAAAGAAACTGAAAAAAATGAAGGTGGTGTAATTTGCAACGGCCCGTTTACAGTACGAGAAAGAGAACCAACCAGACGAGCAGCATTCTAATGATCGTGCGCTACTCTCAAGTTAAGACGTTAGTTGACGGTAACATCATCCAGTTTAAGTCATGAATGCTCCAAGGCTGACGAGGGAACTAGATCAGAAAGTTCTGCATAAAGCTTTTCAAACTCCATCTTAACATCAAGTTGTTTAGATCTGCCATTAGGACAAAAAATCTGTGATCCTAGAGATAATACTTCTAACAATATTCTGTCCGGATTTACAGATGATAGGTTGGGTTGGCAGGAAACTCACCCACGGGTTTGACATGGTTAAGTCGCTGACGCAGCATGGTTTGGATGCGTTCAATTTACTTAGCCATGATCGACTGAACATAACCCTCGAAAGATTTTCTCTCACTCGACGAAAGATGATCCAACACATATGTGGAAGTCATATAGTTTCGTTCTAAATCCACAAGATGGTTACATAACATGCCACGCTCATTAAGAGCGAGACGGCGAAGGGTCCCACTGGTTGCATTCACACGATTTCTCCTCAACAATGCCGGATTCTGCCGTCTCATTTTATGTGTACTCATATATGTGTTCTTGCGGAACAACGTACATAGGCCGCACGGTTAGGCGTTTGATCGAACGAATCCGTGAACACCACCCGCATGGCTTAACACAGGAGCGATTAAGTTACTCCTAGTTGAAATAAATCAAACTGTGAATGTGACCGAGGCAGTCCGTCTCCTGCATCGGGTTTGTGATCGATTATCAAGGCAAGTTCGCTATCGTATGCTAGTCACAGCGGAAGCGGTAAACTTTCGGCTGCACAACCCCCCTCTGTGTGCCCAAAAACAATTTGTGCTCCCCTGGCCCACCCCCTATACAACCCATATTCCGAGTGGTCCCAACGATCGGATGACCTAACAATTATGTGATCGGTTCCCAAGATGAAATTAGCCCCAGATAACCCATGAGGTTATTTTCCCTTTCCAAAAACATTTGTTTGCGTTTTTATGGTTGAATACTTATTTATATATATACAGCGTAATATTTATTGTGATGTATTTGGCATGGTTGCGAATAGCTACAAACGTGCTTATTTGCCACTCCTTGTTCTATTTGAAATTTGCTCTGTGGGACTGTTTGGACACTTTTAGTTTAAGTGGTTTCACCGCTACGGAAAGTGATTAATCTTCATTTTTGTTGGACTGTTGCGCAAAATATTTTGTACCCAAAGAATGATTGCTCGGATGGGAAAATCCGTCGATTTGGCATATCGTATTATGTGGCAATTGTGAAAAGCTGAGTAGCCTCGGTGGGATTCGAACTCAGACATGGACGCCGCCCAAGCGTTGCTTGCGCACGCTCTGCCAGCTGATCTACGAGCACACATTGATAGAACTGAACTTTTCACATTCGAATTTACCCATCGTATTATGTCTTTAGTCAGGAAGCGTTTGTGCGTTGAGCCTTGATTCATATACATGCACACGGTGTTTTCAATTGTAGCCCTTGTGGAAAAAATTAACAGTGAGTACTAAGCGGCGAAAACAGATAATCGAGTACTTCATTATTTCATTACTAGTGGAATGCATATAATTAAAATTTCGTTAGTCCAATGTGTTCTCTATGGCGGTGAGCGAAGTTGTCAAAGAAACTTGTGGCTGGCCAAACTAATTCAAAAGGAACCGGTAAATGAAACATCAACTACACCAGCGTATCTGCTAAGTTCATTTCTATTTAAGGCGATTTATTGGTCGCATTAGGTTTCCATGTATCTATGTATTCAATCAAATTGCATGAGAATGTGTAAGATAATTTAAACTACCGCTAACACGACTCGCACAAGATTTGTAAATATATATATATGTATATATATATGGATGATTCACTAATTTTCCCGCTGTTGTACCACAACTGTATACGTATGATCCATTATCAGGTTATTTTATCCTTTATCAAGTTCAGTTGTCATGATGATTTTCTATTTTAGGCACACGTTTGATTGCCAAGCATGCATCTGACTATTGAAGTCAAGCTTTTTATTAGTTTCTGCCTCTGGGAAAACGGTCGATAAAAACAGGTTATCTGGTTGATTGGTTGAAATTTAAATATTTGTGCTTTGAATAAATTCCACATAAAGGCATCAGATGAAGCGGGGCGGAGCGTAACAAGTGGTTTGCACATTCTCAACGCTTATCAGCCTCGCCTTAGTGCCACCAGTCTCCACACGGAAATAATCGCTGCATACCGAGTTCTTCTCCACCCGTGGCAAATTCAATTATGGCATCGGGTTGTTCAAGTTAGACTTATACCAGCCATTCTGGCTGCTAGGCATCTAAATACCCAGAGATCACTTACGATATCAAATATAATAAATTTATTTTTGTTTGTCACCTATCTGTGCTACCTTATACCGTCTAGCATTGTCAGTGCTCATTCACATGTTAGCCAAGAATTTTCGGGTGCTACATTTAAATGATTTGGAATAATTGAGCATCCGCTTTTTTTTTAATTCAGTTCTCGATTTGGACGAAGCTCGTAAGTGGTATCAGGTGGATGGAGATTTGTGGAAGTTTTGATGATTATCGGCTTCTTGTACGAATTAAATGCAGTAGCAAAAGAGTGCATTCACATGCATACGAATTACTGAAAGTTAACTTGCATAGTAAATCTCCATTGTTTATTTTTCGCTATTAGAGTGGTACCTTCAGTCACGTATTAAGTGGGATCTTTTTTTCTGGAATTGAATTACTCTGACGCACACCGATCTATTTTGCCGGGTTACCTTCTGGATATATATATATATATATATATATATATATATTAAAAACCGGTTTGAGAACAAGCATGATGCCAACGCCACAACAATATTACCAATAACAATAATGGTAGTGGGTTGAGATGCACAGTTTAGGGAAAAGACGTAACTATTGGGATGGAAGATTACGAATAATTGAAATAACAATTTTTGGTATGTTCAATCGTACACTTTTTGATACTTTTGTGTTTGTTGTTTTTATGCACTTTAAGTCTTTCATATGAAGGCAAGTAGGGCAGACTAATTGTTCCAAACGCTATTCTTCAACTGGGCCCGTTTGGAATGATTCAGGCAGAGGTGTTTTGAGAAGGCTATGTTGGAGTCCAAAAGGAAAAAGAATATACTAGTATTTCCAATAGCTATTCATGGATGACCGAAAATTCTTTGATTGCGCAACTTCCAGCTGTTCATTTTCGTTACTAAATCTCTGAAAAATAAACGAAGGTTCATGAATGACACGTAAACAAACTCGTGAAGATTGCTGGCATTGATATTTTTCAGCTTTCTGCATCCATCTTGTATCCCAATTGATAAATAATTATTGTCTCGACCATTCAATACTCTAACTTGGTGTAATCGCTCTATTGCAATCTTTTTTGAATCCTAAGTTTCAATATTTGTCTCAGTGCCACACGTTTGCTAATGAGGCCTTATATTATTTGCTCATTAGCTAGTTATTTACTACCGATTTTCATCAGCAAACTACTAGATCCTCCTGATTGTAACGTTTACCCTTTTGCATGATGTATAATGCGTGCAAAAAGGTCGTTTGCGAAATGTAATTGAAAACAGATATTGAATGTTTTTAAAAATTGCGGTTGATAATCCTTCGGATTCGTGTTAACTACAAGAGAGACATTCGGTTGTAGCAGACATGATAATGATCAAAGTATTATGGGTCTAATGTTTCAATCAACAAAAGAAAATCTTCATGCGAGGCAACAACTATGTGGTCCAAACTAACGGGAACTAAAATCAGAGCGAAAAGGGAGATACACAAAAAACGCGGTCCAATTTTTCATCATTATTTTCATTATTACCTATATAAGTATTATCCGTACGCATGCAAACTAAATTGACAATGATTTTTTAATTATATCAAGGGTATAAAATTTTTCCAAATTTCAAGTGTTATAAAGGTTACTCAATCATTTGAAATTTTGATTTCAGTACTCAACCGTAAGTGAAACAGGAACTCTATAGACATGCTATAGCTTTTCCTTGAATCATCGCTCCTTTTAAAGTGTGACTATTTATTCATAAGGTCAATTCCATTCGATAAACCATTGCCTGGCCCATTTCCCGTAGTTGTAAGATATCTTTCGAATTTTTATGTAATGGACTTAATTAGATTTTTGCATACGCATTGCAGTTAGCTATTATTTCTAGGCAGGAATAATGTTCAATGCTACGCAATCAGGGCGAATGTTTGGAGCATTTAGCTATTCTTTTATACCATTGCAACTTTATCCGTGATGCCACTATCAAGCATATATTTGTGTGGTGCAAATGAACCTGTTTTATCTAACGTTCACTATGTTTAATTATCCCTTCATGAAGAAATCAAACGTAAGTCTCAAATGCGGTCGAAAAACCCTCTGGTCGCACGATACAGTAGTTTTCACCAACTGTCTCCGTACGCATTATTTCTACACAAATGGATGAACAGATCACACGACTAAACATGTTGATACCAATTTAAAAAATATTTGTCCGTTATTTGATCGATAACTCTTATGCAGGTTTGGCTCTTTAAGAGAGTCCACGTTCGCATGCCGAAGCGTTTTCCTATTTTTTCGACCATCATAAGCAAACATTTAACACTTGGGACAAAATGCGGAGAGCAGTCTCACATAATTAACAGTATAATAAATTAATTCTGTTACTGAAAATCCGTAACTATTCAGTGAGGTATAGTTTTTGAATGGTATGTGATTCTGTTTTGGACATGTTCTTGGCGGACAGTCCGTTCTCGGTGCACTTGAAACTTTACACTAGTTGGGGCAATATAAATGTCCAGTGATTCAGTGTCAACCAGCGTCGTTTAGAGAACCGGACTAAGAGAGAATATTGTTGAGTTGATGGGCCGCAAAGCCTCAAATAAGAATGTGAGCATTCACAAGGGCTTGTGTTCCGAATAAACGTTCATAATTGTTGCAGTTAAAGCTAAGCTAATATTCTGCAGGTGCATTACAGAGACCTTTAATAGACAGAAAACGAAAGCATGGAACGTTCCAGACTGGAGATAAATCGAATCGGAATGCCTTATCGAATTACTGCCATTTCCACGTAGTTCCTCCGAAAACCAATCGCCATAATTCAAACTCAATAAATGATGTGTTCATAATTGCAAATCGAGATAAGACTTGGAGGAAAAACTAACAAATTGAGACCTGAAACACTTTCTTCATGAACAACTGATGTGTTTCTTTTTGCTGACAGAAAAAGCGGAATCTATGGGCAGTAAGCTGAAACGATTTAAAATAAATAAATGAACTGATGCATGAATTTACACGCATTACTGATTCTTTTTCACAATCGTGACTGAGCCAAATGAAGTCAAGACGAACAAAAATAAGTTCTATTTATTACTACCAACTCAACTTTTCTTATGGCTTTGTTGCTTCCTATACAGTCCTGCCACCCAAGCTATGAGTTTGGAGCTTTATATAAATGCAGATCAGGCGCAGTGATAGGACATTTGTGCATTCAGTAGTTAGCAGGTGTCTGCGCTTAAAGGCTAAATACTCAGTTATTGTTTTTTTCTGGCAGTCACTATATAAACGTCCATCCATCATTGAAACCGTCAATGATAAATGAGCCGATTTCTTTATGCATATCTAGGTTATGGAAGTGAAGGGTTCCTATCAAACTGATGTGAATGGAATGAATAAAAAAACGAACGGAACACTTGAAATCCATACAACAGGCTATTTAGAGAGTATATTTTCAGTGCACGATTAGAGCGCTGCAACAAAGATGGCTTCACTCGAATAGGTACATCGTCAATAATTTTCTGAATCTGCCAGATGAAAGCATTAACGCGCTGACAATCAAGCACGCTATGAAATATCAGTCATTTTGAAACAATTAGCGAAAAACAAATATCAAAAAACGGAATGTATAACATTTAGAATGAAAACATCATTATAACTTGGACAAATAAAGCAGTACTGCAAGCGAGCACGATTTAATTCCGGAATCATTTCGCTACATTCCAGTTGGTGCTTACTGCAGAATATAACATTAAGTATCACAGCCGTTGATAACTTAACAGGGTATCTGTTCGCTCCAACGCTTAAACGGTTAACAAAGCAACGTCAGACTGATGGAGACCTTCTTTTGATGAACGCAATAGGATTTGGTTGCTATTGCCTCTGCAAATCTTATCATTTGTCCATTCGGGGTTGTGTAAAGAACCCCCAGAAGATGTCCGGCGCTCGGTTTGGCGGCACATGTGCAGCCGATCGTAAGCAATTGACGACGCAGGTGTTTTGTGCTGCTGGCTTGATAGATTGGTTGTTTCTGTAGGCCGTTCCGTTTCACAGATGCCGGTTTGCGTTCTTCTACTCCGGTACGCAGCGGCCTCTCCTTTTTGCCCACGTAGGTGGCTTCCTATGCACATTGAAGCTCATAGTTTATGTACGATTAAGCGGACAGAGAGATAGATGCTTTCACCAAGTGCTGCGGAACTAGCATTGTGGTGAATCGAATTGTCGGATTTGTAGCAAAATATGTGCGGCCAACAAACAACATCAGCCGTCTTCTTATGAGCTGACCTACATCGTCGATTTTGAAGGGTAGTTGAACAAGAACGTGGCATTTTGTTGCTGTTATCTCCGTGCTCGTGGTTTCGGGTTACACACTGTATCATTGTATAAACCTCAGTGGATAACCGTTGGGCTTTAGAACTTTCGTGAACCAAAATTTACTCACTTTCCATAATATTTGGATTACACAGATTTTAGCACGATCAAACAGGATACACAGGAAATCTCGTTTGTATTGAGTTGGAGCAAAACTCATAAAATCAATACACTTTCTGGTCCACGCGAATTTTCGATGCACTGAACTTGAAACAGTTCCGTCTCGTCTTCGACCAATTACAATTTCTAGCAATGTGAGTGTGCTGTTTCGCTCAGTTTCCACAATGAGCTGTATATACTTATGAATCGAATTCCATTCAGCTAACAACACCTCGATGCCGCTTGAGCTTTGTTTGATTATAACCGTGTCACCGAAGTGGCGCCTGTGGAGCACGATACCGTTCAATGTTCTACTGGCTTTGTTCTCTAGACTAGTCATGAATTACATCATATAGAATAGGACCCAGCGGGCTGGCCATTGACTTGTTTAGATCGCTGACCTTGAAAAATGAACTGTACATCCAGTACGCATAAAATTAGTAGACATTCTAGCACGGAAATCGGGATGTCCAAATGGATTTGTTTCTCCAGCACGTACTCCCAGATGATTTCTATAGCTTTCCACAACAGGCACATTGGTGAACGAAGAAATCACATCGAAAGATGTCATGCGACAGTCATTTAAGTTTAAAGAGTAAGAGAAATGACTCCCTAATTAAATCATGCTCGATAGCAGTATTGTACTCTTTATTCAAGTTTATTAAGGGAAATAATTACTTTAATTTTTTCAAACATCACAAAAGTTGCATC
>UZAN01042353.1:33001-43381 GCA_900618425.1 Echinostoma caproni
TGTGCAATCTTTAATGAATACTCGTGCATAGGAGCATATTCTTGTTTGACTGGAAGCTAAATACAAACAATTTGAACTCGATCGTCACTGATCACCATTCGTTTGAGGAACTGACGTGATTGTTTTGTTAAATAGAATATTCAGTTAAATTCATGTGTAAAAGCCCTTCATTATATCAAGGGCTTCGTTTTCATACTGAATTTCTACCATGGATATTCTCACGTATGATGCTACATGTTGCTAGGCAAAACAATAAATGGACTTAGTACATCACCGAAACACAGTGATAACGTGACCAACTCATAAGTGACATTTATATTTGTGGTGACCATTTATTGCTTAACGTCTGATATAAAGTCAGTCTCAAACAAAAAAACACTACTAGGTCAAAACGGTTCAGTTCATTTTCATGAAATACCAGGACACTACAGTTAAATAAAACGCTGTTTCTTTATTTTAGTTAGTCCAGAGAGCAGTTTTCAATTGTGGTTGGTCATCCATTAGACTACAATCACCTAAAAAATCCTGAATTCGCTTACTCAACTATGCGCTCGACATGACACAGACTATTCATCCGGTTCAAGCTCGGATCCGTGGAGCGTTGATATGGAAGGCCTATGTGTTATAACCATGCCAACTATCTCACTGCCAGCTAACCGGTACTAGCTATTCCATTCTGTTCGTGCGTTCTCCTCAGCGACAATCGGTCGGCTTTTGTTCCATGGGTCTTCGAGGGAGGATTCTTTATGCAACCTTTCTCTCTTCAAATGAAAAATGTCCATTGTCACATTGAAAACAAAGTCCGGTAGGTGAAAAAGCTGTTTTCCGATGAATTCATCAACGGACTATTACATGTACGGTTATTTGGGTTTGTCGGTCTGGTTTTGATCGCATCAGACTAAGTGCAGAATGTATGCTAAGATCGTTTACTTGATGTTTACCTCGATTAGTTCTTTGGCGTATCCCCCCGGAGTGTAGTGGAGTTCTCTATCCGAGGTCACGGCAAGGCTTAATCCCGAACGAACTGTTTTTGGTTGCACAGGGGGGATCCAATATCTGGATAGCTATCACCTCGGTTGTGCATAGAATCATAAACCAAAAACGTTTCGGCAGAGATCATGGCGTGTGGTAAATCGTGCGGAAAGCCTGATCAACAATGATATTGTGCCGTTTCTCCAGTATTTGTTGACGAATAGCACTTTTCGCCGTCCTAGTTTCACCGTGTCTCAACCAGCGGGGGTGGTGTTGTCGTATCCTCTTTCTCTAGTTGCCTCGTAGTTCGGCCGGTGTAGCTCGCTCCAAAGGAGCAAATGAACGCGACAGTGAACGGGACAGTTGATATAAGTTGTGATTTTGAAAACACAGCGATATCGGTACAGGGGAAATTAAGCCGACGTTTCGGTTACCGTGGGTAACCTTTATCAAGGTGATTTTACAATCAAATCAGTTTATCTGTGAGATAAAACCGTATTGCTGAGGCCGCAATGAAATTCATGCATAGTTTGGCTGTTGTAAATGTTTGCCGCAACATTTGATTGACCCATCGTGTCAGCCACTCAACCGCGTTATCACTTTTAATGGTAGTTGCAGGCAGAGTGTTTTCTTGTTGACTGTGTGCACAACCGGTCGCGCGGGTATTTGCATTAGAGGTTTATTTATGAAATTATCCGGATAATCGATCCCTCAAAGGAAGTTTTTGATGTGTTCAAGTTCTTCGGCCAGAGTGTTCGGAGAACAAATTTTCCGTGCTCTCATAGTTCGGCATCTAACCGAATTTCTCTTTTGTTTCAATGGCACAAAGCTTCTGAAATTCACATATTGTCCTGTCCATGTAGGTTTCCAGTATACTCCTCTCAGTATATATATATGATTTTAATTTATATATATATATATATATATTCTAATCCGAAACCCAAATCGATTAGTAGAACATCCGAGAAATGGATTCGATCGTTGTACGCCTTCTCGATAGTGAATTTGATCGACTTGTGGCTTGCGTTGAAAGTGTCTAGCATAGACTCAATGTTGGCTGTTTGATTTGTTGTGAAAATCATATAATCCACGTATTGGCAGTATGCACTGAATTTGTGTATGGTGTTTTGTAAGACTGTACTCTCGAGTTCCCCCATGAATATGTCGGTCACCGATGGTCTTCTCTCTTTATTGGAAAATTGCCACCAGATCAGAGCTTCGTAGGTGATTTAGATGCGGTGCCTACTCGCAGTTACTCGTTTGTACCTGACCCGCTTTTCATTTTTGTTGTTTCTTTGACATAGTGCTTTTTTGCATGTCTCTTATATATATATATATATGGTTATGTATATATATCAAAACATTAGCAGAGCGTTAGAGAGAGATAGTGAGCTTTGAGCTTTCTGCTGTTCCTTGGGGCAAACGTTATTCAAAAAATATCTATTAATAATCCTTAACCCTTATACAACATTTCATTAGGATAAAAGTAACCAGAGCAAAACATTTTCATCACTGCATTTTGTCAAATTCTGTTTATTTAAAAAATATTTGGTTATTTTATAATTTGGATTTTTGGTATAATTTGATACATTTGTCGATCTTGAAAACTCAGAGTTTTGGTAAGGCAACACCAGTTTGGATATACATATTTGGTTTTTGACCTGGTGATTTATTTGTTCATTAAACTTTAGAGCGCACGGGTGAGTGAATTTTGATGGAGTCCAGAAAAACACTGTCTATGTGAGTTTGAATGAGGAACGGTTGCTGACCAGTCTGGAAAAAAAGGTCCTGCAGTCTTATGTACCTGGATATTCCCGGTTGAGGTCATTGAAAGACTAGTTCTTATTTGACTGGTTCACACCTTACCTCAGAGCATTTGCGCTCCCCGATCATGTGCAGTGACCCCATTTGCAGACTTACAGTCATTTCACCTTCGATTTAGATTCAACGTTCTTTTCTAATCTACCACAGGATAAAAATATAAACATACATGGAAAGAGAGGCGCCATTTTGAAATACTGTACTGTCAAAAGTTTAGTGTTGTGGCCACTGTAAAAATTAAATCATTTCGGGGGTACAGAATTTAACCATCTCAGGCATCAGATGCCTGATTGTTGTCTTTATTCCTTCTGAAGGTAGTAGCTTTGAAAAACTCAGCTTCTAAACAGAATTTCCTGTAGATATTTATAAAAATATTTTGAAGAACCAGAAAATTTAGATACACAGTAATTCACTTTATTTGCATTCAACAAGCACTAAGCGCTTGGCATATTCTCATTCTTCATCGAGCAAACGACTGCATGCCGAGTTAGGTCTGTTGTGATTTGTGGCTCGAACGTTTGTCCATTATTGATTGCGGAACAGCACTGAAGAACTAAATCAACTGGGATCCTTATCGGGATAATGCGATGCACGCCGTTCCGCTTTCACCGTGATTCCAAATTTGGGGTATAAAATGAAAAATAAATAAACATTTTTTTCTATTCCTATGTTAGTGAGTAGGTGGAACCAAATAACTTTTACTTCCTCAACTGTAGATATTTCTAATTTTTTTCCTCTCGTTAACTCTTTACCGACAGGTCTAAAGTACTTATCAGCAGGTGAGCAATACCCACAGAATTTTAAGTATGTTTTTTATGATACTAACGGGGTTGAATAATTGAATAATCTTTTTAAACTGCCAAAATACGCACCGATGAGCCTGAACAAGACAATGCTAAGGAGAACATTTTTGTCACTGTGGTAAAACGAGCGTGGATGAAAATGTTTACAAATCTTTTTCGATGGATCCATAAGCAACCACTAATTGATGCTGAGAAGCTGAGACGGGATGAATCAGACCGATTGCTTAAGACCTACTTTCTCAGTTGCACGACGTTGTTTGTATCATTAAACAAGTCAAAGAACATAATTTTCGCAAACTGTCTTGTGTTGCAGTTTCCTATGCCTCAATCCGTCTGTACCTACAACCAGAGGTTGAAGTAACTATCGCGCATCGCCGACAGTAAACAGCAGAAAGGGGGATCATTTCCTCCTTGTGATGTACCGGATGATTTAACATAATCTGAATGCAGTCTATTGTTTGTTGAGAACGTATTAGGTCATATACCCAGCATCGCATGGTGTGATAATACGGGCCACATGGGGCGTAGGTAAAATCTAAATTTGGCCTGTTTCGAGCAACAGACGTAATGATTTATTGTTCTGATGCTCTTATTCCATTTTACACGCACATAAAGGCTTCTTATCAGATCGAGAAGGTGAGACAAAAGTTGCACGCATCTCGTGACGGAATCGCTACTATAACATATTTTCCCTTGAAAATAAATTCTAGTATTTTTACCATTGCTCGTGTATAAAATCCATTGATTTATTAATCTTTTTGAGAAATTTATGCTACTGATCCCTAATATGATTAGCTCCTTTTCATGTGATTAGTAGGAGGTCGATAGTTCGATCCTCGAAGTGGCAAATAAAGGGGACCAGTCAAAGTCTAGGTGCATTTTTCCGCCAAACTCATGGAAACATATGAGTATTTAGTCCAGTCAGAATCGGTCTATTAATTGCATTGGAGTCCTGCAAACGACCAATACATAGATTGGTCAATGAAGGATAAATCATTATCATGACTGCATTATATAGGATACCCGGTGCCCTTTTGGGAAAGCTTTGTTCAGCTGTTCCACGCACGCTCATAATTTTCGTGAGCAAACATTTATCATTTTTTTAAGTAGACTTCTAGAAATCAAAATAAGAATAAGAACTAGTTATATTTTAAGACAAACAATCAGTAGAGTATTTTACATCATGATATAATGAAAGGAATTCCACTAGAAAGTAAGCTTGCCAAAACAGCTTCATATTGAAGAATGTGAAATCACTGTACTTCAGACTTCACCTTAACACAGTCCACAGTTCATCGATTCGACCATACACTCGGAAGAGCTATAGACTCAAGTTTTACTCTGATTAGAGCACAGCAGTATAACATATCCAACGTCCCTTCCGGGATTTGAACTCCTAGCACGGAAGTTGTGCGCGTGTCGACCAGCTCATACCATGGCTGAACCGAATTACGAATTCATGTTTGTTTATCTATCGTCTTTAGTGATAGTCAATCAGTTAATTTGGCCCAGTTGGCACAGTTGTAACGCACAAGCCTTCCATGTGATGGGTTCGGAGTTCGAAATTCCGGACGAGACGAGGGATATGCACTACTTATGAGCTCCAAAAAGAGCAAAACTCGAGTCTAGTGCTTCCGAGTGCATGGTTAAATCGATGAACTGAGGATTGTGTGTGAAGGTGAAGTCCGAAGGATAGTCAGCTCGAATCATTAAAAAATCAGTTATCCTACTCCACTACGCACAAGTAACTGTGAGAAAGTAGTATGTAGTATGAAATTTATTTGCTATTGTTTTACCCATCGTGCAATTGAATTAATTGCTCTTTGGAATAAACTTTCACTCAGTTGCTTCTAATCTACTTTCCCGTTTGTTTCAATCCATTTCGGTTCTCTTTATCAAACTTTGACTTAAACTAGAACTAACGGAACACGTACAGAGTAAGTACCGTCGTCAAATATGATGAAGATGAATCAGTAACCGTTTGATAAACAAGTTTCTCATATTTGATATTTAAAACTGTTCATTACCACACACACGCGCACATGAACAGCTACAGTTTACATTCAACTCGTTGATCAGCCTGGGAAAATCATTAACACCCAGGATATAAGAGATCACAAAAGAACAAGACTTCAGAAGAAAAATTCCTGAATTCGATCAATCTCGAGTGTTTTATACATTTATATATTTATATATCATAATAAATAGTATGCGAATGACTGAACCCGATTTCCCAGGAAGCGCACGACCAGTTTCGCTCGTCAGGCATGCGAATCCGGTGGGCTTTTGACAGTTCAATAATATACTTGTACCCAGGAAGTGTATTTTGGTCACGATAACCTTTTATGCAACATCGGGTGAATTTTCGATAGACAGCTCTTTCAGTGCCATTGATCCTATATGTTGTAGATGGGTTAGATGTTACTAACCGCAGCAAACGTGACTTGATCGTCTTTACAGAATATAAATATATATGTAGACATATATATATAACACATTATTTGTTGAAGGTATATTTCTCTTGCAGTTGTGAAAAGTGGTTCAAAATTTGCACTATTCATCTTATGGTTCGATCAGTCAGGGGCGCACTCTGCTAGTGGTTGATACGAGTTGATGAACTTAGAACTTGTCTCATATTGAATTTTGGATATGCGGGATCGTACATAGCCCACAATTTGTCACTTGACCCGATAAGAGAGCTGTGCGTTTGTTTGCTACATGACTGAACGATGGCTCAATCGTCTGACGGATAAAGGCTTCAACGTAGCTAATGTTAATATCTTACTTGCACTTCTAGTCCGTATAACTAGCCATTAATTTCCCCTTTTAAGTGCCTCCTGTGGTACTGAAATGATTATGCAATTTACTAATCGGTCGGCTCGTTTGATGACAATGAGGTCAATGAACGCCTCAAAATGAGGTTACGTCACAGCAACTACTGTTACTTGGGTTATTAAATACAATCTGTAATATTTTATTAGCTTTATCAAAAACACTCAAGGGTAAGTTTACATGCTGTATTTCTCGCGAATGGTGATAATGCTCGTTTCTTGACTAATTACCTCTTTTTCCACTAACGAAACTGTCTCAATCCTTAGCTGTGCTTCCAATCGATGGATGCATTAGTTTGCGGAATGCACCTTTTCAAGTGAAAACGGAAGTGAGAGTTTTGTTCTAACAAGCAAATCTCCGTATACACTGGATGTTCTGCACCGTGCAAAAATAACCATTACTTTACAGTCTTATAATCGATAACTTTCTGAATGTTCTATATTTCCAGCCCTTGGTAAGTACGGTATTAATTGAAAACTTCGAAGAATTACTACGGTTAATTTGCTTTCTCAATGATAATTTGTACTTCGTTCTGATCTCTTGTACACGATGATTTGCAGAATTCATTTTGTAGAATCACTTTCTTTCTGAACATACGACTTTCCTCCATCTTGAGCCCTATACAATTACTTCATTGAAAACGAACTTATTTTAATTCTGACGCATTATATCACGTGATTATGATGTTGTGTTTTCTTGATTATGCAACGCGAATGTACTCTGAGATCATGCTATTTAGGAGTCTACGAAACAAGGCGACGAGTGTGCTATTGACGAATTAATAAAAAGGTGCATATTGATCTATCTATATACGAATGCGTATATATTGTTTCAGGCTATCAACCAAAGATGTCAGACGGTAATTTATTAGTCTGTGTATCATTTTTGTTACCTGATCAACCCGTGCACATGATTATATATTTGAAATTTGAAAAACAGTTGACAGGTCAAAAATGAATGCGATGTCCTGCGGGCTCGGTAACAGAACAGCAAACTCCGACAAACTCGCCAAGAACTGAAAGTCAACTAGGACAACCACAGCAGTCATTCTTCCATGAAAAACAAAAAGTCATTTATGATTTTTTCATGAGAGAATCTATTGAGTACTTTTAATATGTCCATTCAGACAACGGTGTTTGTAGAAATTTGGATCAGATGCGCTGAGCATTAATAAACCGTAAATAAGATTATGGCTAGAAGACTGCCAATAACCATGGAAGTGATATACAAATATGAGTTGTAGATTCACCCAAGTTAAGGAATTACTTTGCACACCTAGTAAACCCCAGACAACTGATCATTGTGCATAAAACAGGAAGCCATTAGCTTTGGAAAAAAACGGTAGGGAAACAATACAATTGTAAACAATGTAACAACTGTCAGTTGTTTTTTGAAAATCCATTTTCCTCAGATCACATGCTTAGTGGCAAAGAAGCACACACAAACTCCTCATTAACAGCGCACGTGTGTTTGTCGTGAGAGCAGATTGCTGAGAAAGAGAGGTTGTTACGTAGCTGCACACGTAGAAATGAGAGCATTCATCGAAAACTTTCTAGTAGCCCATTCGGTTTTTCACAGGCACCGGGTGCTGTTGATGAAGTTTGGTGTGGGTTTAACTCCTTGGGAGTTCGGTAATTCTCCCCTATTTGAATGAATTTAAATGCGGTGGAAGTATTTGTGGTGACCAACAAAGAGTACTGGACTGCTGTTTTTCCTACTTGGGACTCGTCAGCAGTGCATACCTTTGGTGTCCCTGTATGACTCGAACCGCGAACATTTAAGTCGGTACTTCAAACACTTACTCCTAAGCTGCAAGGACGACGGGCATCGCCTTTTGTGAATGGCTTAATCCATTTTACAGTAGAAAGCTTGCAGTAGCTCAAAGAAAATATTATAAGACCAATTGTACGGGCCTAAACATGCTAGGCATTAGAATAGTGCATTCCAACGTGTGGAACACTTCTTGTTGCGTGAACCACATTCCATAACATCATCATTAAACATGTATAAAACACTCACTACTGATAGGTCTGAAAACGCGATTTGCAGGATTAATCCCGGAATTTCGAATTCTTCGGGCAATGGTTCCTCTGATTTTAATTCTGGACGCTTCATCCAAACCGGATATAGGCAAAGATATTTGCAGTTGATGGGTTCTGTTATCTTCAAAACTGGGTCCTGCTGAAAAGCTAAGTAATACTCCAAAAAAATTATTCTCTCAGTCTTGAATTTTATTTATGAGACAATGGTTTATCTCATCTATATTTTATCAACCCCTTTGATCTTTAGACATGAAGAAGTTTGTGCTGCCTGCGGAGGTAAACATAATTTTCTCTTAAGAATGCGATAAGTTGAAATACGAGTTTGACATGGGTTTTTAACAATGCACTTAGGTAATTGAGTCAGCAATTGAAAATAATATATATATATATATATATATATATATATATAAATGCAGTGCTTCTCCCAGTGATTCTTCATTTATGGACAGAAAAAATTATCAGTCGTTCAAAATCTATCTTCTACCTACAGGAAGTCAGAAAAATCGAGAAATTACAACGAATGCTCTGAAGCAACTTATGAGCATGGCGGCAACTATTGAAATAAAATATTAGCAACAAACACTTCGGTTTTTTTGTGATGCTGAGTTATGGGAAGAAAGCAATCAGAAACTTCATTTAATGCGCCATATGTTTCATATTCTGTCGAATTGCGAATTGAAACGAAATAGTTTAATGAGTTTAAACTTTCAATTTATGTAAGAACTGTTAGAAATACCCTAGGGGAACAAGATTCGAGGTTTTGGAAGCGATTATCTAACATATTATTGACTAGAAATTTATATTGGTGTACTACGTCATTCAAATCAGTTTGCACAAATTCATCGTTGCATCTAAATACCTGTACTGAGCTTGTACTGTTTCCGGTTTTATCCGTGTTTTTTCTGAGGGCAATTGCGAATTGAAAAATTAGATTGTTCTTCAGGATTTGTCAATGTTTCTGGTAGGAAGTGGTCTCGTTCGAGACTTTATACCCCAATTCCTATAAGGAAAGCTGAACAACAACCTGATCCCATTATCACTGCTTACTCTCCCGCATAAACATTTATCTCAATTCGGCGGTCCCCTATCTGTCTAGAATTCTAGGCCCCAAGATGAAGATTCGGAACGAACTAATTTGAAACCAAAACAGAAAGAAGACAAATATCGCGAGATGTTAACATTTCGTTTAATCTTCTCAGTCGCTGACTTAAAACAAACAGGCACATATAGACCACATGAGATTAATCAATCGATTCTCTTCCCCACACCTCAAACAACTCCGTCGTAGAAATGAGCGTGCCTTCAAAATGCGTAAACGCGACTAGGTGCTCTCCCTTGCTAAGTCCATTATGGCTGAACTTTAAAGGCTGAACTCTTTATACGCCCGTGCTCCGCTAATCGAACAAAGGTGGTGTTGCGACCTGGCAAGACCTCATGCAAATTTCTGGCATCAAATCCTCACACCGCTCATCTGCTACGGTGGACATAGATGGTCTCAATCAGAGTTTCATGAACGGTGGAACCGTTCTCACTGCTCAACATAATGGATATAAAATAAAAACCACTGATCCCTTCTCCAGCGTTGCACCTGTTGATATTTATGAAGAGTTGGCTCCATTAGATCCTTACAAGTCCTCCGGCTCCGACTGAGTCTCACCCTCTGTCCTGATAGAATGCGCTGTCTTCCTTTCCTCTTTACTGATTGAACTTTTCAATGATTGTATTTCGCACGAACGTATACCCACTTGCTGGAGGATAGCGTCTACCACCCCTGTACCTAAGAAAGGATCCTCAAAATTCTGTCCCATTGTCTGTACCTTAGTCGTCGTGACGGTGTTTGAGAGGCTCCCCATTAAGACCCTATCCACACAATCAATGCTGGTGACTCAAACCAGTTTGCATCAGAGGGT
>UZAN01042354.1:19826-34992 GCA_900618425.1 Echinostoma caproni
CCACACACACCTCGCTCCCTCCATCCCCAACTTCCAATGCTTTCGGTGGGTGGATCCAATCAAAACAATCACAGATCGTGCCCATTGTGTAACACATGGTGTTTCTTGTGTTTGTTCCCAAGAACGCAATAGCGGATACGATTGAATAACCCCATGGTTGACTGAGTGAGTGAGTCGATGGCTGTTCCTCACCACGCATGTATCAAACTAATAGGCTGCGATCAACCAATCCAAAAGCTGAAGTAGCTCTTGTTCACAGTGTTACCAGGCTTTCACGTTTCACTTGGAATCGTATAAATTGGTTTTCACGAAGTGGGACAAATCAGTCGAATCGGTGAGCATATCAGCATGGTCGGACTTCACATACCCTCCTTCGCGGTCTCCATCGTCCTTCTCGCCTCTTGGTCATCGGCCTACCATCTAGGCGTAAGTCATTTTCCGCTTTACAATCAAGGGTAGGAACAAATGCTTCTTATCCTGTCGGGTAAATATGTTTATTATGTGAACAAAGCGACTTAAAGCAATTATTGAAATTGATTGTCCCATTCTGGTCGTTACCTCTCAGGTTGAGTGAACTTGGTAAATTCAAACAAACTTAATGTATAGGTGGACCGCTTATTCATGTTTCATGTTCTTATCATGCCTTTTAGTGAACGGAGTGTTTTACCATTGAGATGGATCTTGTGAATTTCCGATGAGATGTGTTAGCGTTTCTTCAAAAGTGGAAATCTTTTCCGGCATCATCACAGAAGCATTTTTGTCTGTTGATTCCTTTCCTCATTTACACTGTTTACACAGAGTATTTGGTGTGGTTTATCCCGGTCCGTGTGTTCACCTTTTCAGGTGGTCCCCGTGGAATTGGAACAACAAGGTCTAAGTCACTTTCCGGTGTGGATCTGGTCCACAGAGCATGGCCCCTCCGAAAACGTCATTCGTGTGGCGGCAAGACACACGGGTCAAAAGCGAAACAATTTCGATCCCATCCTCTTTCGAAAACGTGACTCGACCCTGGACCCCATTTTGTTCTAATGCCCAACGCACATCACTATCCCTCCCAGTTGCATATTCCTCAAATGGTCTCATGGAATTCGGCGGAAATTCACCACATTTACTGTGATTTATAAATAATAACCCTTGTAAGAAGTGATGTTAATTACCCGCAGTTTTTTATTCAACAAGTGCGGTAAACTTTCTACCCGGAGATTGCAATAAACAGTTAGTTAATTTGCGTCACCTAGATTGATCACATTCGTTCAATTCAACAACAGAAATACAGTAGATTTATCAATCTGTTACTCCTATGAGGTGCGTGATCGTGACTAACCGTGGAGATGCAGTATACTAGGTTCGATTTGTTTTGTGTGGGATGGCGCGAAAACTCTGTTTGTGTCTATTGTTTTTGTTTGGCCTGTTCAAGCTAGTCCTCCGTGTATGTTACAACTTTATCTCCCATATTTTCCGCCAAATTCCAAACTCTATCTGAAAAACCACGTAACATTTAGATGATAAAATATTCCGTTCGGACATCTGTTTCTAACTGACAATATCGTAACCCCTGACACTGTAACGTTGCGACAGCCACTCGCTCGAAAAAACATGTCCGAAAAAGGATGGTACATAATTTCCCTTATGGTTTTTTGAAAAAGTTTCATTCTAGCGCTGAAATATGCTTGCTGATTCTCACTGGCTATCCGAAACCGAGTTGTTTTCTATGAAGTGGATTAGCAATTGATCCTTCGATGATCAAAGTGGACTATGTGCATCTGGATTGAAAGAGTTACATAATTTTGGATAGTGACTGAAATGGTTCAGATGACCTACCATCAAGTCATCGTTTCCGTCACACTAGACACTTGGTGATCGAATTTTACTTTCAAACTATCGAGTTTATTCTCAAAACGCTAGGTTCGTAGTCTTTTTCTAATTCAAGTCAAACATTGCTTCGTTACCCCACCTAATTCAAATTAGGCTGCCAAATAACCCATAAAAATGGGAAGAAGGATAAGTAAACTAGGTTTGTAGAGTGAACTCAAGTTAACTGAAATCGTGAAACCTTCGGTCCGGTGAAAATAAAAGCCTACTTGAACGTATTTTCACTTGAAGCGAGTAGAGGGGATTGAAAGACATTTCGATAATGCGGGATTAAGAGGGTGATAGATGACAGTCAGACAATATTTTGTGACCGAATTCATTGCAAGTTTAGGTATGCTGGGTAACAAGAAAGAGAGTCACTAAGAGAAACACTTAACTAAACTAAACTAATGTTACGAAAATGCGAGATGTGTCGTTAGTGAACAGAGGCTGGCACTTTCTACGAGAATCAGTTTATGATTTGTCCTACGGAAACAAAAACCAAACTCAGTTAGATAGGCTCATGGAGAGGTTGTGTGCAGAAGATCACTTCGTAAGTTAAGAGGTACCAACTTTGGCAGTAGACAGAACGGACTTGTTTTGATAGGATAGCCCAGAGACAACATCATCAGCGCATGTAATTGATAAGCGTTCATTGTAAACAAATCTAGAAGCTAATAAATGGAACCAGGAAAGGAGGCAGAGTGGACCTTTGAAAAACATCTAATTCGAATACTAAGTGTGGAAACTTTGCCGCAGTAGCAAGCGAACTGTTTTCGAAAGGAAAAGAATAATTTATGAGGTCAAAATAAGGCAGAAGAATCCATGATTAGATGAATTCACGGTTTAAATATTTCAAATCCACGGAAAGCGCCATCAGACAGAAGCAACGCAGGGCTGTGTTTAAGCCTTCATCAGGTTTCTTGAGAACCTTTGTTTGAAAGAATGTATGGCTGATAACGTTCAATCCTAGAGGAACGTCGATAGCGTTTTGTTCAAATGAAAATCCCTAGATTTGAACTCACGCACCTTTGTGAACGCCGTTGTGCCAGAACAAAAAAATGACATCGAATGTACAGTGATTCCCGTGGACAGGAAAGAGCAAAACAATTTGTGACAGTCAGCTGAGTTTGGATAGAAAGCGAGTTAGCCAGGGCGAGAAAATAGAGGGGTCTGTCGAAGCAACCCTGTTCATGAGTCTTATAATATTTTCGGTTTAAAGGTTTCGTCTTTGAAGTGTATGGTCTCCGCAACGGGTAAAACGATTGTGGGTTAAGTGAGCTGAAAATCTTGACGGAAATGTTCATAGAAGCATGATCAGAGGACCCGATAGAAAAACTATAGTTGTTTAGGGAACACAAATCAGTGATGAAATTCATTCTTGTAAGTAGTACCGATAAGCTTTTCCAACTTTTCATAACTAAAAGCACTTCAATGAAAACATATTTTACGAAGAAATATATGTACATATGGCATAGAAGCGATAGAGGAAGAATTCGACAATTCGAAAAATTCGTCTGAGTGCAGTTAGGAAGATGTAAGTCGTTCAAAGAACAACTGACTGGTGATTGTCGAAAAGGTCCCTCGGAGCAACAAAGCGACAGATAGAGTGAATAACAGGCCCGTTTTCCGAGATTATGTCAGTACATCTCGATATATAATTTACTACTTGAAAAAAATTGTCTTGAGAAAGATATTCACAGGTTACTAGAAACGATTTTATCAATAGGTTAGAAGTCGGGTTTACCTTGATTCCATATCTCCGGTTTCATTTCGATATTGTTTCTCTTTATCTATGTTGTTATTTTATTTTCATAACACAATTGTATTCCTAAGTGGTGAGATATATTGAGATGTACTGGCATGAATATGAACCTCTGACAGGCAATTACTTAGATATCTTGACTTTTATTGATGAACAGATTCGGTAAATCGGGGGGCGCGGAGCGGGGATGACGGAACTGCTCCATCAGGCATCGTAATATGCGTTGTAATACCTCCTTCCCTCCATGTAGATAAGATCGACGCGGTAGGCCGTGAACGCATCAAGTCAGATGATAACCTTATCTTCGCCTTCCTCGTGTATCCAGATCTCCTGATTGAAAATAACTACAATGTTCTCGACGTCGATATCCTAGAGATTTCCAGGCAGCAAACATACGTGGCTGTTGTTAATGGTTACAGATCTCTCACAAACAGAAATTTCCACGGTGAGGATAAAAGGGCTGGATTTGAGTTCTTGTGGTGATGTTTCGTGACGGGCATGGTGAATCTTACACTGAAAGTAGCTATGGTAACGCAACTAAAATTGACACCGTGAAATAGCGCTAACTTAACCGAGGTAAATGGCAATAATCTGTTTTGGTCGAGTTGGAAGGCCTCGCCGAGACGTTTTGTAGTATTGCATAACTTAAACGTTGCATACATTAAAACCCAATGAATCCGTTGGACCGAAAGGCCCTCGGTTCATTTATACCCCTCCCCTTTTTTGTTCCATAAAGAAAATGCAAAGCGGCATAAGTGATGCTAGAGGCAAACCTACTACGTACTGGTAACGACATGATACCGTCTCTGTAAATCAGATCAATGGAAATGAGCAACGGAAGTACAAATTTGCAAGTGTCTAAAAAATGGATGTATAGCAAACCTAATGACCGATCTTTTAGTAGAAAACAGACAGACGTCTTCTATGAAGAGCGCTGACGAAAAGTAAATAATGAAAGAATGCAAAAATATAGAGAGAGATAAAAATGTGTTTGCCATTTTTCAAAGTCAACAATATAATGAGTGAACTGTCTTGGTTGATTCTCTTGAAGCCTCAGGGAAACAGGTAGGCCTAGATTCTCCCTGGTCACGGTAGTTGGCGTGGACAGTTCGTGAGTCTTTCGAACGTCACCTGCTGCAAATCAGAACATGTGAGTTCTCACACTTGGCCTTTGGATGAATTATACGGGTCAATTTTATGCCTCGTGTGATAAAAGCGCTTGATAGACGAAAAAACATGTTGAAATGGATGAACAAATTTTATCGTTTTGCGCAGATAATGCAAATACCGATAAATTTGTCTTTCGATAAATTCTTTCAGATTGGCTTTAGAAGGGACTGAATGAATGTCTGTTGTAATCAGGTTTTTGCTGTGAGAAAAGCAATAATTTTAAAGTAGCAAAGGTTGAAAGCTTGAATTTCAACGAGGAACGATGTTTCCTTATGCGAACGTTTCGCCAAAACTTAGGTCTGAGTGCAAGCAAGTTGAAGTGCTGAAGTATATCAGGAAAACCTGATGGATGATAGTGAATATCCACGAACAGCCTCCACTGGTCCGGATAGGGAATCATAAACTGGAACGGATACTGTACGTTTTCGAGGATGATCCTCCATAGAATCACAAAGCAAATATTGCGAATATTGTAGTTATGGGGCTTTCACAACAGTGTACCGTGGTTTGCTCCATCAAATCTTTGAAGAAATCCAAGTAGATTACGCCTAGTACCTCCCTTCATCAACTGATATTGTGTACATATCTCGAGCAAATAAAAGATTTGTGGTGACGGACCGATTTCTTGAAAACCCGAGTTGTGCTTGAAATGCTTTATCAGATATTTAGCAAAAGAATTATTATATTACTTTTAACTGAACTGGAAGACGTGTGAATGAACGGTAGGTCAGGGATCACTTTGGAAACTACATTCCAAGATGAACTAAACAATACCTAGGTTTTAGGACTGAGGAATAACCGCCTTATCAAATATACCTTGGTATCAATTCTCGTTTAGTTCAGATATATGTTTTGTCAACGAGATCGAAGTCTGCGGACGGAGACCGAATTCCCGGGGGCTGAATATTACGTTTATCGTTTCAGCCTCAGAGTTAACAGTAAACATCAAAGGATATCAGACACATGACAGAAGCTATAGAAGCTAAAATCTAACTTCCTCCACTGCAGCTTAAAATCCGAAATAAAATTCACGTTTAGGATCTTGGCTGCTTCAGACATAGTTGTGAAGGCGCGTCAAGGATATTCCGTGTGTCACTTCTACCGTGGTATTATTGTGCTTTTAAAAGAACTTTTGATTGAGAAAATGTATAATCCTGTGTTTGACAAAACCCTTGTTCAACCTCTGGCATGAGATTTACGCTATGCTTTCTTCACATGATGTAAACAGTCCGTGTCAGTAGTGTGGTATCTTTTGAAATTTTGTCAGAAAACATCTCCCTGTGACATCCGCTGCTTTGTTTGACTTTGGATAAGTAATGATTACGTAGTGATAAGCCGCGGGTTTTGTCGTTGCAGCCACGTTTTATGAGGATGGTGAGTGTCAATCAATCATTCATTCATTATAAGGTTTGAATAAAGAAGCCAAGACAGGTTTGTACAATGTATCGTGGATCATTTCGTTGAATCTGCACACGTGCAAACTGCAGCCTATGTGATCATTAATATATGGTCAGTAAATAATAGAGTAATGGGCGGAGAAAGATCGCGGTCAAAGCTACTCATCAAACACATTTGTTACCAAGGTAACGTCAGAGTGATAAGATATTCACGCTGTTTACACAGCTGGGGATGGTTATTTTGAATGGCTAGTGCCTTGGCGTATTTCGGAACCTTGGTGTTGTTTGTGTTGTCGAGGCTTCTGAATGCGTTGCTCAGCATGACACAGTATTTGATTTCGACCAGGTGTTGTGTAATCGACAAGCTGAATTTTCTACGGGTCTAGAATAGTTAAGAATTCCATTACATTACTTACCTTTATTTCCCTCTTGTTGAATATGCAGCATTACAAACAATTTATCGAAACCGGGAAGTGGACAATCAACAGATTGCAATCTGTAACATCAAAAATTCAAACGGTAAGGCTGTGGTAGTGGAATTAAAACAAATCGTTTATGCTCGACCACATCCACCCAGTCACAATCGAAAGGGTTGTGCAACACTGCTATTCCTGTTTACCTTCCAGGCGAAAAAAATTGGAAATCTGCACAAACTTGTTTATCTCAGATCTCCACGGAGGATTAATCTGATTTCAAGGAATGTCGCGAACGGAATTGAAAAACAGCTTGATATTTTCCGTCTTGCCTTCCGGCTTCAAAATCAATTGATGGTATTCTGCTTAAGGTCGGAACAAACGTGAGTAGGCAGATTTTGTCTGCTCCCAATGGAAACCGTGTTTAGTCTGGTGAATATGTACGAATTATAAAGCCTGGTGAGAACCCCAATGAAGTCGGATACTCTATGTGCGTTAGGCGAAGCGAATGACGTGGTGGTTGTTCTTCAATACGAAGTTTGATGATTGATCGATCAGAATACATAATGGCTTATTCCACACAATCAATCACATGTTATTGGGGTTAAAAAGGAATTATCATATGTGGCTGGTTTCCCCGCAGTTTGACCTATGGCAGACAGTTTTTAAGGCAACAAATTACAGGACCGTATTCTGTCGCAAATCACGCGGTTCAACTTGTTTTGAAACTCACAGATTCCATCACCTTGCCGAGGTCATATCTTCAATATGTATTCAGATTTATCCAACTGTGTATCCTTAGTGAATGGGTATTCACCGGTGCAAATCATGATGGATGCGATCACGAGCATTGACTCACTAAGCATCTGAAAGATGTGCGAGACAAGATATAACTCAGCTGCTCTGTTAAGAAAATCACACTTGGACATGCCCTCGAGCAGTGCAGTGGAGAACTTCAGATTACTGACATTCAGAACGCCACAAGCGATTGAACGAATTCTAAGTCAGGTCTTAGAGAAGAATTTTGAAAATACAGCCGATTCAGTGTTCTTTTATTATCAAAAAATTAGACACATTCTGATCACAAATCAGCATAAAACAGCCGATTAATAATTTGTGAAGAAAGTTTTTTCTTTTTCAAATCACGCATTCTGCTCCTTTATGGAACCACGAATCATCCGACATACTCGATCTATTTTTATTGCTTAATCCAACTATTTACAACCATGCGGTAGCCTATAAAATAAATAAAACTCAACCGAAAATATATCGAATTCTCTCTTGTTGCACCGATCAACTTATCCTTAGACAGCTGATTGATTCAGTGCCAAAGAATTCTGCCGGATTCTACTACGAGGTCTTTCGTGTTGACCTCGAGATTGGATTATTGTTCAGATGGGTCGGAATGGCCACACTTTCTCTGGCTCATGCGACGCCGATGCCGTATGTTGTTTGACGTGCAGTTGAACATACCCAGCACGACTGGAACAGCCAGTTCTTTGTTATTGCTTTTCTTACGGACTGTTGGATTCTCTCTCGAAGGCTTATGAGAGGTTTGTCACAAAATTTCACGCCACTCGGACTGAATAGTTCATTTTGTCTTGTTTTGGCAAACCTCTCGATAGAATGTATTCGTAAAACGTCCGGTCAATATCTTGCCTGGTTCATGTATTTGTGAGGAAAGAAAAACAATTTATTCAGAAACGCCAAAGTGTAGCATTCCCTTTTTATCTTTTTAATCACAAATTATTATTTAGCTTAGAATCGCTTGTGAATATTAGATAAGTGATATCGATTTGTACTCGCTGTCACTTAGACCCGATCTTCGCGGATAATACTCAATTGATCCAAGCAACTATATACTCAGGAGGCGGTAGACGGTATTTTTACTCTACTCTGAGTCCAACAATAGTGCAAATCCATCGTCCCATTCGGGCCTTACCTTGGGGAACTTGCCATGGATTTCATGTAACTACAGTTCCGGCCAGCTTACATCGGAGTTCAACTCAAGCGCGAGGTATGAAATATATTTCATGTCACATTTATCACAGGAACCACAAGACGGTAATAATACGCATCAGCGATGTGTTTGTTTGACAGGCTGGACGGAGACATTCCCTCAACTCACCGGCGGTTGATCGAACGACTGGGAGATGGAAAAACCCGGTTTTTTTGCATACTTTTTTATACTTCCTCAGACACTTTCTCATAAGTATTCTACGATATCGGACTGGGTGTCTAGGTGATGCTTATGAGAATAGCTCACCTTCAAATTTCAAAATCGCCCCCTTATTCGCATTACGTTTTCATTTAGAATCTTGGCCGTTTTGGTAACCAGTTCACCTTTGATTAACATAGTTTCAGGTAATGTAACACAGCGCTGAGAGATGTAGTAATAATGTGTCATTCTGCATTGTACCCTAGTACCTGCAATTCCGTCAAAAAATGTTCTCACTGTTACATGGGCAGAAAGACCATAATTGCGATATACAACAATGATGAAATTTAAATAAAATATGTTTATTTCTATTGATTTACACTAATTTCGTGAATGACCTTTTCTCTTGGTAACTAGTTCAATTGGATCGGGTTGTGGCGTGAAAACAGTGAGNAGTGAGTGGATAACTCAGGATGAAGTATACGGTAACTCTCCCAACAATCGCTCTTTTTTTTGCCGTTTTCTTCATTACTGAGGAAGCTATCATTATCTTTTGAATATAAGAAAATAAAGTTAAAGGAATGATGACAAAGACGATTTGTTAATAATACTACTATTATCCTTATACGAGATTTTTCTGATCATTAAAAAGCTTTATTATTGGGGTGTTTATGTGAATAGGAGTACCACGAGTAAATAATTGGCAAGCAGTTGAGAAGACTGACGAAGTCCTTTTCAGTTAAAACCGGGAAAATCAACGAGGGACAGGACAGCATGATAGGAAAAATGCACTAATAACCAAAACATTGGTGAAGCCATCACTCTCAATTAACCCCGCGTATTGCGTATTTTTAGTACAAGGTGATGTATTTGATTAATACTGTTTGGCACACAGTGAACCCACTGTGTATTGCCATCTACGACAACTGGTATTCGGTAGTATGAGCTATGAGCACGGATGCTGATATCATGTTTCGAGGTTTTAAGGGATTAAAAGATCGCGAAAGATTGAAATGCATACGAAACATTTAGAACGGGTTGACTGGAGATCAGACTAGTGAGAGAACATTTGCATACGGTCTAAACTATCAGAAAAACAATTTCATATCAAATACGTTTAAGATGGCTTGACATACGAACGCATTAGTCAACAAATTGAAACAATTTGAATAAAAAAACAAGCGGCAATTCACTTACAATGTTCGGTAGAAGAACCCCTAAGTTCCTCCCAATTTCTCTCATGAACGCTTTCAAAATAGTTCTTTTGACTTTCACGGAACATATCGCGATTAATACTCTTTTATCCGGTACAGCAATGAAATGGAAAAACTGACCGTCTGTATAATTTGAACAAAAAGAGATCCTGAAGTGAACTTGAAAACTGAAAAGGGAGAACAATATAAAGGTATTTGGGAGTTGTCGTAATATTCACACAGTGCATTATTGAATAAATGGAGTCCATTTGTCTTGTTTGTTCTTTTTATTTTTTTTAATTTTTACTTCTTTTTTATTGAATATATACTGATACAACTTTCAGGAAGGGGGAAGCGGCCAATCAAAGGGCTGCCATGAGAAAAGTCAGGCGGTGGTGGTGGGGTTCGAACACGTCCCCCGAGGTGGTAATTTGGTGACGTTACCACCGGGACACCTTCACCAAGAAAGGGATCGTCCGAGGAAGTCCGCACTGTCAAAAATTGCGAGTCTGAGCCATCCCGATTAGGGATCGTTGCAGGCTTCAACGCGCCAGAGTGCAAGGGCGAGCCTCCACTTGAGGCAAAGGCATTCGTGATCATCCTGGTCCCGGGGCCAAATAAGTTATCCTAACTATTTCAATAGAATATTGAGACTATAAAAAAATTTGAAAATTTAACATATAGAGATAATTCGACATCGCTTTGTGTTTGCCGTCTTGAGTTTATTAATGTTTCCCATGCAAAAGGATACATTTGTCGGTTCAATTATTTGCTACGAAACCTTGCTGAAAACTTGTGGGTAGCGTGGGACAAAAATCAGAATTATCTTAGCCCGCTTAAAACAGCCACGAAGTCGGAGAGCATATGCTCAGGAAGTGGGATGCAATCATGATGTAAGAAGTACTCCTGTGTTATTCAAAACGAAACTTCGGCAGCTGAATAGGGTGTACTTTATTTTGATCCTTGGGAGCGTCATTTGCGCATTAATAAAGACCTGGATATTGAAAAACACTGTTAAATTTAGATTTCCCAATGAATGTGTTTCCTTGACACATTTTACAGTCATTATTTTTCATTGTCAATTAAACCTTCTCATATCCACAAAGACGGCCACGTGCAAGGAACATGATCACCTATCTCCTATTATACTCAATCATTCCTTTATGGATCACTCAAACTACTTCTTGACTGCTCGTTTTTTCACTGGTAAAATCCCTGACATTTGGAGACTCGCTTGATTAAATCCAATTCAGAAGCATGCACCTTGAAATTTTCGCTCAGCTGTGATATCAAGGATTTTCGAGATAATCCTTCTTCCCATCAGTACCTCCTAAGTTCTCATACATGACAGATGACAGATCATGTAGAGAAAGTTAAGCTTTACACCGGATGCGGCTGCGTACCACGTAAATTCTATTGCCTCGGCACCTGGATGGACGGGTGAGACGATGCGCGTGATATGATTTGAATACATTATTGCATTTGGTTGTCTGAACAGACCCGGGTTGCTGAATACGGTTTCTGAAGGTGCACCTCCGGGAATTTGCCAAATCATACGTGATTATTTCTCTGATCATATCCGCTTCACAAATACTTTGTTAATGTTTTGTTGTTTCACTTTAGAATCGCTGCCATGCATCTATTTCCCACCCCCGTTTTTGTCATCATATATCAATCTAATTTCCGTTCTTTCTAGATTTACTTAATGTAAATATACGGGCAATGTAGTACTTGCTCGAGAACTTGCATGTCATTATGTATATTCTGGCATTGCAAGGAGAATTGATTCAGTCGTTAGGTAGTCCATAGCTTCGTGTCATATTCTGAACACTTTCAAATATCAGGATCTGATAATTTTATTGTAATTCGGTGAGCCATACGGAAATCTCTCTCCTTGATAGCGAGCATTAAACACCCAAACCCTGAACCAAAAAGTCTGTGAGTTTTGTACTCCTAAATATTCGTGGTCCACGCTCGTTCAAGCGAGATTATGTAAAGTTAGCAAATTAACACTTCACTACTTAAAGAAAGAAATGAATTTTAACACCTCACATGCAAATTCGCACGTTTCTCAAAGCTTATCTTATTCCTCACTTGTCGTTTTTATTTAATCAGCTATCTTTTCTAGTCTCCATGCCAAGGACTGAGGTGTTTGAAGCATTTGCCAAAATGCAGTGGACTTAAAAAGAGTGAACCACGTAAACGATATTGGTTCTAGACAAATTGATGCATCTAATGAAATTAGCTCTTCTGTGCGAACATGACATCCTTCCTCATCCGTTACACGAGCTACGTTAAAAGTTGTGTATTCCACAATACCACAATTCCATTGTTCCATATTTGTCACGTTTCCTCGTCGACCGACATCAGACAACGAATGACCTTGGTGCGTCTTCACTTCCTTAACTAATTTTAAGTTCCGCGTTTCTTTCTAAACCTCATATGAGTGCATGAAGCCTATACTGACTCCGCTTAACATTTAACTAATTTTCTAAGCATAAGATTTCGTATTTTCTTAAATCTGTCATCCACCGTAAACCGCGTTTACCGTTTCCTCCTCCTGCGAATAGGGAAAACTTGGGGATATCCAAGGCGCCTTCTAGCGCAATCATCTGATTGAATTACAAAACGGTTAATGCGGCCGAAAGGAGTTTTGCAATGAGCACGTACACCGTAATGCAAAAGCCATGTTATTTTCTACACATTTCAGCAAACTCTCAACCATCTCTTGATGTTTATTATTTGATCACAGACATGATCGTTTACCGGACTGTTTCTGCGGCCGAACACTTTCAGACGTCCTTCAGCCACCTATTTACCATGGATAGCAACCAACCAAGCCAATTACCTCAATTTCGTATTTATCATTGCATGGTTTACTCAAGTCTGTGAGTCCTATTTCATCAGCACAGTATACAAAACGAGTACAGATTCTGTTGAAAATTCAAGAACATTGATGAACGCAAAATTTTCCCGTGAACACCTGAAATTCTTAACTTTAATAAGATATTCCCAAGACTAACTTCATACAGAGAAAAAACCAAATACTTCGATACTGGACGAGAAACATGGCTTCAGTTTTATTTCCCTTTTATCCTTGTTTTATTTTTGTTGATTTTACTGGAAACGGGTCGTAAAATTATTGGTTTTAGACTGTCAATTATAAGCTTGGTTTATTTCATTGCTTTGAACAAGCTTCGAAAAAATCTTTTATAAACCATTATTTCACTGAATACCACTTCGATTTTGGCGATGTGCGAAATGCGGAACTTTTGTTTTGAGCGAAGATTACGAGAGAAATCAACTCATAACGCCGCTCATAAATGTGAAAGAGAAAACTCTGTATCATCGGTGGTATCCACTATTGAAGAGTCCGATTGTAGCGTAAATTTAATGCAACAGCCTGTGAGGCATTCGCAACGAATGGTGGATATTTTCGTACATCATACTACACTGGGATCCAGTAATCCGGTTCAAAGTTCACTTTTTATATTAAAATAAGTGAATGTAGAAGGAATTCGGTCTTTTACTTAAGAATCCAACATTTTATACAAGAAAGTCCGTTCAACAGATTGGGTCTGATACAGTAACTGCGAGCAACCAATGAAAAAACATCATAGAGAGAATTGAAGTATTTGACATCGAATTTAAGTATCGTACCGTTTGCTGAAATAGTATCAAAAAGTGTAAATGCTTTTAAATTCCGTAATCAGCGCCGATTAAAGAAACTGATGGATTGCGATCGCCTCCTCAAGAGCAACATGTACGTGTGCCAGAAATACCCAAAGCCGAACTTGGGGAGGCTTGATTTTGACGTATCAAATATTGCAGAACCCAAACAATCCATGTTGATCGCTGCTTATGTTATCGAACAATGTACACCTTAGGGGACACCGTTTCAAGCCACTGATTCCGAAGTGCCCACTAGAATGCGGGCGTTAGTCTTGTGCAGTCAGAGCATGCAGTTCTTGGAAAGCCCTTCCATCTCATATCGTTTGTGTACCCATTATTGAATCTTTCAGGCAGAGATTCGATAAAACCTTGACACATCTCACATTTGTGCACCACCAAAAGCAAAGGGAAATTCACTGTAGCCTACATTCTGTATCTCATACCCGGAACTCTGTGACTTCTTTTTCGGTGTGTCACGATTTATCTGTGTAAATATCCTATGGGTACAAGACGAGCATGAGCTTGTAAATTATTCCCATAATAAAACTTTGACCGTGACTTTGCATTACACTCGCAGCGGATTTATTCGTAGCCAAAATTTGAATTTATTTCATTGATTTCAACTATCTTTTCACATGCCCTGCGTTTACATTTCTTCCAAAAATCCTCGTCTCTCAGTGAACCCAAAACCATAATGATGAAAACTCAAGTGATTATTGGGATGCGGATGATATTTTTGTGGGGAACAGCCTGTAGATATATTCATTACACCTGGGTGATATGATGCTGAATTCACAGATATGTGTCAGTTTCAAATATCATACTGGCGTATGGATAGCTTTCGACAAAGAACGCTTATTCAGATCTTTATCCCCAAACTGCATTGTTTTCAGGCCACGCAACACAATTTCAATCAGTGTGACCTTGAGTGTCACGACAACAATTGTCGTAGGTTGAATGATATAGCTCACAATCAGAATATATTTGGTGCAAAGTAGCATGAAACTGGATCCTTCCGATTCCAGTCAGCAGACATATTCTAAACGCCATATTCTTCACAAAGTACAAAATAAATATACCGATAGATTATATTTTCTTCTTTAAGAGAATATGTAAATTATGTGGCTAAAATCTGCTTAGGTAAAATCTCTCGCCTCAAAGCGAGTAAAATGGTGCTACAAGAAACGTACAAATTGACGTTCGGAAATGCGTGTGGGGATTTATGGATGAAGGATCTAATAATTTTCCCGAATACAGTTGAAGGAGAGAAGCAGTCTAATGCATAGGCACAAATCGGATACCTCAATTGCAAGTGCTTTAGTGTAAACAAAAGCCAAATTAGAAAAATACCCCGCGGAAAATTCCCATTCCCAACCGAGAAGAAAAAACCCAAAACGCATGAAAGTAAGAGGCCGATTGCATCTGCCATGATGACCATACTCCGCATGTATTAGTGGTAGTTTTTTACATCACCGTTGGTAAAATGACGGCCGATATGTATTTGATTTCCCGAACCTGTGGAATTCATATCAGCCGTTTGGTTTGCA
>UZAN01042355.1:0-23769 GCA_900618425.1 Echinostoma caproni
GAACTTTAAGACAAACGACCTTGAAATTTCTACTTTATTGAAAGCACAGGTTGTTTTCACGATTATCAATTTTATGATGTGCTGATATTTATTAGAATGTAGAAAAAGTATAGCTTATTCAACTTCTGAGAGCTACGGGTGTTTCAGCACTGAACGCAGCCTAATGTGGAAAATATTGCTTCTTGTGATCACTTCTAATATAGCTGCCAAAGTTGGTTGTATGACAACTGGAAATATGGAAAACTCAAATGACGAAAAAAAGTATGGAATAAAGAAAAGATTTGCACTTATGATCGATGCAGGTGTGCAATATAATCAAATCTTTATTCTTAGGCAGTTCCGGTTCTCGGATGTTTGTTTACACTTGGGATGTCACCAGAGATGGCTATGCCAATTATTCATCTCTCAGATTGTTTCTTGATCGTCAGGGCAAACCACTTGTTCGGAAGATCATTCCAGGTGTATCAAGCTTCCACGAAAGGCCATCGGAAGTTCGCGATTATTTCTTTCATCTGTTGGATATAGCTACGGCTGAAATCGCTAGAGAGTATCACACTGAAACACCGCTTTATATATTAGCAACTGCGGGAATGAGACTTCTCCCGCAGAAGTAAGTCCTTTTTGGTTGGATTTCTAATAATGAAGTGAACAGGATATAATTTTGAATGAAGTTCGTGCCGCTGTGAGGAGCAAATATCAATTTCGATTCAAAGATGCCTATGTGGAGACAATAACGGGAGATGAAGAAGCGCTTTTTGGATGGATAGCCATTAATTTTATCCTTGGTTCATTTTCATCATCAAGTAAGAGTAATTCGTTTTACTATTGAGAATAGAGAAGAAAGGTATTGTTGTTATTGGGACGAAGACTGATAAAACATTCTCAGTGGTCAGGCAATACCAAGAGAAATCCAAATAAAACGATTATTATTAAAATTTGTAGCTTTTAAACGTGGCATTACTTCCAATTGATAAAAATACAAACTATCACCTTACAAGTTGGTAATAGTTGAAAAATGCCTTCAATGATCTTTTCCCATAATAAACATCAAATGCCATTCTTATTGATTGATTTACATTTACCTATTCACTTATTAGTTTCTAGATCATACAAAAACATGATGATATAACAGGCTAAATTGCAAACCGCTGATAGAAAGGTAAAATCTAACATTTTTTCTGATATACAACAACTCAGGTGTCACGATCGTCAACGTTGAGTCACCTGAATGTCCATTAACTCCCATCTGACTGTACCTGTGTAGACAGCGCTGAGTTCTCTCGGTGATTGTAGTGCGTAAATGCCTGCTAATGGTTATGATAAAGTCTCATGCTTCAATCAATGATTACACATAATCGGCCTAAAATAGGGAACATGGACGTACAGTCTTTTATCAGCAATATGGTATTAACTATATCGTTTCACCAATACTTAACATAGTAATAGTTAATACCGTGAAGGTTCTTCAACTCCCGCTTTTATTGCCGATTGCGCTCAAATCAAATTGATGGTTGCACTGTTCAGTTTTGGGATGCTTGTAATATGAATTTCATGTAGGAACAAGCCATATATTCAACTTGTTATTCACGTAACTGTAACGAACTTCAAACAGACCATGAGATAATTTGGTAACTAGATATTTGCGTGTTTATATGAATAATTATACATAATTTGGACGACAAAAATGTGTCAATTACACTTCAATAATGTGAGTGAGGATTTGCCAAAATAAGCAATATAATTCATAAGTGCACAATACTCAGCAATAAATTTTATTGAATATTATGGTAAAATACAATTTATCACCGAAAATGAAAACAAAATTATTAGGACTCAATGCATTTCTAAGCGTTCTGTTATCAGTCTCGAAGAAATTGCGCAGGATCTTCGTGTATTATTTTTGACGTATTTACTCAAAATGCCGGCGATACACAATACATAAAGACATTGTGGTTACCACTATCTAGAGAATGGCTATCATTAAATGGTGAAGGCATTCCAATTGACTGCTATTAAGAAATTATTAAATGATGATTTGATGCTGTTTGTAAAAGTATTACTTCCTTCACATTGAATTCACAAACATCAAAGACCTATGTGGAGCTTTCAATAAGATGCAGAGTACTACACAAACCTTATGGCTCTAATTTGAGTTTGTTTCAAGGTAAGTTAATTATCGAATATAATACATTAATACCCATTTTCTGTAGCCAAAGAACACTGTAAAGGATTTATTAAGTTTGATTCGGGGATTTCTTTTAAATCTAAAAGATAAAGTCAAGATGTATGTTCCAACCCGTAAGAGGATTTTAACGTTCAGAGTAGCTGAAATCATGCGTTGTTGTTTAAGGCTGTTAAAGTAGAAGTAAAACATCTTCAGGCTTTACTGATCTCTACAGGAAAACTTAGATTATCTAGCGCCTTTTAAAAGATAGCATATCAGATGAAGTTCAAGAGCAAGCGTACACATAAACTAGTTGAATCATTAACTCATAAGTAACAACTGTACAGATACTTCAAACAAAATAATTCTATAAGTTTGTTGGATGTTGAGAAATACCATTTTACTTAAAGTAAAGGAACAACTAAACGTTCAGATGCAATTGATTTTCTAGAAGATTAATTAAAAAATGGTGATTGGGTAGAAAAGTTCTGCTACGTTGAAAGAAACAATCGTTGTTTTAGGTACGGTCATATGAAATTTGAATACAACTTTTCACAGCGTTAGATTATTAATAAACATATATTTATGTCGGTACTTTGGTGGAGGTTATTAAGGCCAACATGTTTACAGGGAATAATAAACTTTTACTTATTGCTGAAATCGTGAACAACAGCTTATCTTTTGCATTGCCAATAATATTGTTTTTCAACTTCTAATTAACTACAGATGGAAAGAAAAGACCAACACACGGCATGCTGGATTTGGGAGGTGCAAGTGTGCAAATATCTTTTGAGGTGTCCCCAGATCAGCCGGTTCCCAAAGAAAGTTCAATGAAGTTTGAGTTCTTTCTCTCAGACTCGCAAGAAACACTTAAGTACAGAGTCTACGCTGCCAGTTATTTAAATTATGGAATGCAAGAGTTTCGAAATTTGTAAGTTCTTAGTGTTGAAATATTTCTCGTTGTATCAAAGTTTGTTGCACATTATTTCAAAAGTTTTGACTAATAATTAGAGCTCATCTTTATTTAGAAAACATTGAATTTAGAAACTTTATTAATTGAACTCATTATTTTGGTTGTTTATGAATGTACCACTGGCTGTATTCACATTTTGCCTTTGATTTAATTTTTGACAGTAAGTTGATTATTACTGGCCATTTTTAAGCAGTGCATGCTACTGGCGAGTCAGACAGTTTCCATTTCGTTTTATTCTGAGTGTTGCTTTTAAAAACCTACACCAAAAGTCTTCAATTTGGAAANTTGGAAAAAACGTACCATAAATCTGTTGGCTCTGCATCAATATAGTTAATTTTGAAAATACGTAAACTCGCACCTTCATAGCATTAAAATATTATTAAGGACATTTTAAATGACAATCTAAGGGTTGAACGAAATGTGTCTTTATTTATTCTCATTTATTTTGTCATCATGTGTGTATACTTATTCCAAGACACGATTATGAAACAATGGAAATTATTATTTTTTATTTTAAAACTTCCATTGTCGTAGAACGGTTTTGGGTAGCTTCATAGTTGAAACAAAAACAACTGGTTAGTAACTATAAACCTAAGTTCTATTTTTCAGTAGTGCAATAAAAATATGATTCTTTTTAATTCCACCCAAAGGTACAAATCCGAGGTTTTAAGAATCCACAAAGAGAACATTGCTATGGATAAATACGCAAGCCTAACAGAAATCAAGGTGAGTCGAATAAAACGGCTAATATAAGAAATGTGAATGTTAATTTACTTTACGTTTTTCTTTTTTCTTCTTATTCAGTATGTATTACTGCCATTACAAGTTTACTCATTGAAGTAAAATCACACGCTTAGAAGCCTAGGTTGTATTATTGTTACGTGTAAAAATAATCTTGAGAAATAACATGAGTTGGTCATTATATCTCAGTCCAGTTTGGCTGCAAAACAACCGTTTATTAGTTGGTAAAATGCAACACAATCTTTCAAAACAAGCAAATTGAAAGTACGTTGGTTTTACAGCAATATATGTTTTCATTTTAAGCGGAGTATAATTTGATTTACTCATTTCCGAGTCATAACCTTTAAAAACATGAATTACTCTTTAACTCATGTTGGCTTCGATCGTACACTTTCGTATAATTTTCTTTCACTGGAAAGAGATAACAAATTTTATCAAAAAGGCGTTGTGACTGGGGGAATTTAAAGTTTGATTCTCCTTTTTGCACCACACTCAGGATCCCTGCATCAATAAAGGGCTAACATTAACTCAAAATGTTTCCCAGGCGTCAGAAAACAATACTTCCGGTTCAAAACTTTCAAACGTTAAGGAAGTTGTCAAGTTTGTGGTAAGTAATACGCACCAGAGATGCATGTGGTTAGCAAACATTTGGTTGTGAACGGCAATTGTTTTCCTAGTTAGCACCTATTTCCGACAAAAGAAAAAAATTAACTTATCTTTTATTTTATTTCCACTAACATGTTTTGGCTGCAGATTATAAACAATTTTCTTTGGCTGTATACACAAACATTTTGTTGCGCAATACTTCCGTGCCTTAATGATAAAAATTATCATAAGAATAAAACGAGATTAAAACAGGTAATAGGTTTTGCCTAGCCTTCTCGCACACCGTTCATGGGTGGAGGGCAGCTAAAATATCTTCTTCCTTTTCTGCATAAACACCTTAATAGCGGTAGAATATCTTTTTCATACAACTATATCTGGTAAGAGGTGTTTATTCAAAATATTTTGAAGTGATAAAAGCATCAAGTATCTATCCTTTGAAGGGCCATATCTTGAATCAAAATGAGACTATTCATTGATAAACACTCAAAAAATATCCTGTGAAGTTATTTCAGCGGTAATACATTTCATTGTTGTATAAAACTGCGGTTTAAAAAGATTTTAACTTTTTAGAACACTTTAATCATACCTGCTTCTAAGAAAGCTTTCTGATGCAGTTCTAAGTCACTGGTGGTTTACTCAAGCATCTCTAAATAAGACAATTATTCAATTTTCAGATATTCAGAAGCTAAAAGTTTTTGCCATCGGTTTGCATAATCTGAGTTGTGGTTTTATTTTTCGATTTGTTTTATTTTCCAAAGACAATTTTATTCTTAAGTAATAATATATATTGTGATGTATTCACATGGATACGAATACCTGAAAAAGAGCTTGTCAGACAGTCTGCTGTTCTTTTGAAATGTGCTCTTTGGGAATATTTCGAGAACCAAAGCTGGCTAAAGAACCTGTCGGACTCCATGGATTTAACTTCATTGCTAGCTGAGATTTTTACCCCAAGGTGAGTGTTGATCATTGTTGAAGTGGGTCAGTAAATGTTAGCTGGGGTGAATGACCGAAGCGTTAGAAAACATCGTGTCTGTGGGTACCCGTAACAAAGGAGTGGTCTGTGTGTACGAGAGAAGTAGGAGTTTGTCTGCTATGCACGGTGATTTAAAATTGTATTTAAAATATATACATTTGGAAAACGCGCTAAACAAAAATTTCACAGCACTTTGCTCTGTTTTATTTTAGGGCGAAGGCGATATGGATTTGTGTCACAAACGCATAAGCCCGCTTTTGAAAGTTGGAAGTGACTGTGATCCACTAATGTGCACGATNATGGCAACCAGCAACCACGGATCAATTTCTCCGATACAAAATTCTACGGACTTACCGAGTTTCTCTACGCTTTACAAGATGTTCTCCCGAAAGACTTTACCAGTTACAAGTACAGTGAAATTGCCCCCAAAGTAAAAGTGAGTCAACTCATATGCGACTACGAAAATTTTATTGTAATGGGAGAAAAAATGCAAGTTACCATACATGAACCACTCAGACCCATTGAACTCGTGTAGAGATCAATAAGCTAAAGTAATCGGGAAAATGCTTGTTGATTTTTTATAAGATTTAAATGGTATACCAAAGCTGGAGCTTTATTTGCCCCTATGCAGTGTTATCTTGAGTGCAGAATATTCGTCCAAGATTGGCAGTCATGTTTCAATCTCTTCAACTTCAGTTCATATGCACTGAAGATGACATCTCATCCGATGCTAGAACGTTAGCAGTTGCTACTTATTTAGGGAACGACTAGACGTGTCAAGTAAAGGAATTTATTTCAGTTGGACGTCATTGAAATTAGATTATTGCTAGAAAGGTAGCATGGGTCAGTGGAATTTGTGATCAATTTGTTATACTTAGAATTTTATACCAGGATGAAGGCGCCAGAGGCATAAAGGAGATGCCATCACCTAATTCCACAGCTCTGTTGATGTCCTTTTGTGGTTTCCAATTGGAAAACTATCGAAATCAAGTTATTAGTTGACAACCTATTCTGTCTGTGTTGCCTTGTTCCTCTGTTTTTAAAAATCTTCATATTTGTGTTTGGTGTTGGCTTGATTTATATTATTGATAAATTTGCAAGTTGTGCATTTATTAAGTAACAACTAAATATACCACAGTTTTGTGTTTCTTAGATTTTATATTCAAGACAATTATTGCAGAAGTGAACGATGATTTTACTATTTATTTCAAACAGGTTGTCTCTACTGGTCATTTAATCTTAAACACACACAAACGAACAACAACAATGACAATGCAGCACTTGCAAAAATATTACAGTTTGTGAGACAGGACAAGCAATTCTATCAGGTTTCACCTATTCTTTAGTTTAGTCTTTCCCGTCTCTGCATACCCGATACTTCTCCGCAGAGGACGGACAGTGCATTGCGTTGTTGCATGTAAATGACTGTTCCGTACCTATTGGCACATATAAGATTTAGCGTGAGAAGTTTTATTTGCTGAACAAGCTAAATAAAGGCAAAGGCACATACATGCCCTCTATTTGGAAACATATTAGCAGCATACATAGCAATCTGCCTAAAAACAACTTGCCCTAGAATGGAGGTTTTATATACGCCTTACCGAGGGTAGCTTGTGCGTGTTTCTGTGTTTAGCAAGCTGTCTTAAACAGGTGGTTCTTAAAACACACCATGTTCGTCCCTGACTACGAAAATACAACGCGAATTGGCGAATGCCGAGCCAAGGTCGCCGGTTTGAAGACTGCTGTAAATCAAAGAAAGTACCATAAAAAGGGCCAAGTGATATACCCTTGAAATCCATCTCGACAATCAGATAAGAATGGAGAAAGTAGGCAAGATGTAGAGAAAAATAAAATAATCAAGCGCACGTTGAGAGGTAGCAGGAAAATCGATACAAGATGCCAAAATATGATTTGGATTGTTTAGCATAAATAACACAATACATAAAACATTGATTAGTTACAGCTATTGCATCTAAGCCCTATCAACACGAAAAACTACTAATTATTGCTGAATTCGAATGAACGGAGAAAATGTGGCAGGATAAAATAGAGTCAGTAAAAACGTTGATTGACTAAAAGCTGAAATTGAAATTCACACTTCAAGTAGAATACACAAGCCAATATCTTTCAACGACAGAATCATCTAGAGGAAAATTATACTCCAGAAAACCTAATTCGATTACTTCAAGTGTATAGTTCCACAAATAATAATTCGTACAGTAAGAGTTAAGATATACAGCCGACAACTGTTTAGACCACACCAAAATACCGGAGTTTAACGTGGTTTTATGGAATTCTTGTTTTAGTAATCCAGTTAACTCTACAGGATGAGAGAAACTTATGCACGTGTGACAAATCTTCGTTGTCTAAAAGAAACCAACAAATGATTACCTTCTGGAAGAATCTGTAGAAACAGACAACTTTTCTTTGAATTGCAAAGTAACCAGAGACGAAAACAATAAAGTGAGATGTTCCTTCCACAGTGGTGGTTAAGTTAGGCGTTATTACCTCAAAAGTTCTGTCACTCTTGGAGGTTATTAATTTATGTACTGCTTTGTGTCTGTCGGCAGTGACTTTGCTTGGTGATTGGTGACGGAGAGATGATGAGCAATATTAAATGGGTTATGATTTTGGTTGACTCCACGAAAGTAACACTAACGACTGGTCGGTTAAGTTTTGTATGGGAGGCAATTTGTATATCAAAAACGAATGGCTTGTTACTATACTGTTTAGCTCACTGAAGATTCCCATGCCATTTCAGAAAGCAAAAGGTGTGAACACATTTATTTTTGATAAGTTCCTGATCTGGTCAATACGGCATTGTAAGTGTGGAAAAGATAAGATTTTCGCATAATGGTTGTGGGAATTTAGTTGGTAGATAGAGCTAGTAGATTTTGTGTTCTTTGCAAATAAAATAAGGTCTTCGACGGTGAATATCTTGATCAGCCCATTCGGTTTCAGACACAGGCCTTATTTGGATAGAAATAAGGGCAAGAAACGCACGGACTGCGGCAGGGTTGAGGTTATACACTTGCAGTTTTGGTCATGGAGGTGATGGAGAATGTCTTTCCAAGTCAATCTCCCAACTCCATTCATCATTTCCCTTATGGATACTCTGAAGGAATTATTAATTTTGTATCGTTTATCTTAGTGAAATTGTCTATGAACTCAGAATGTAAATTGTTTGAAAGGATTACACATTCTGCTTTGTAAGATAAAGCTAACTGAAAATATATAACAAATTGTTTCATAGAGCCAGAGTGGGCAGTAGATTACATTATCGGTCCCTAAAAATGAAAGATATGCTATTTATTGCTAAATAGTTGTATAATATCTTAAATCGGTTTCTTCGTAAGATTGTCATCAAAATCATGATTTGTGAAAGGCAACCAATTCAGGTTCGTAAGCGGTGTAATTGGTTGGTTTTGCAATCAGCGAATATAAGCCGTTGGGTTTGCTTTTATTTTCCTGAAGCTTGATGTATTTTTTATTTTGTAAACCCTCGAATTCGACCCTGGAACTCTTTATGGGGATGTACTTTATCACTGTTGAAAACCGAATAAACCCTCAAATAAGGCTATATTAGGAAAGACTCATCTAAATTGCAGTCTTAAAATACAGAGTGCAATAAAAAGATGCGAATTTTCCTTGTTTTACTGCAATTCGGGTTAGTGGGTTATGAAGTGTTTAGAATGAACGAGTGCTAGTTTCTCTACTGGTATTTTTAGATAAATCGGTGTATTCACCGTTAGTCAGCAGCTAATTTGAAGTGCCACAGAACATAGTGTTGATAAGAAAACACTGTTGGGTTTACGAAAAATGTCTTTCAAAACTTGGTAAGTCATTGCAAAATGAATGCGAAGTCTTAGCGGTTGACACACATTTTGTTGATGATTATTTTTTTGAAATCTGAAATCTTTGTGTTTCCATAAATTTCCTTTTCAGAGAAGTTAGCGGTTACGCATGAGGTAGATCTTGAACGTTTTGTATCCCAGTACATGGTGGTTCATTTTGGAGTGCTTTGCCTGGCCTTTCAAACTTACAATTCAGTCTCCACCTGAAAATCAATCCATTTTCTACCATTAGATGTGATCAGTAATATTCCAGCATAAGCAATGGAAAATCAGTTATTTGTCTAAACGTTTGCTAAGACGAATGTCTACACCTTAACAATAGTTTTGCAGCATTTAATGAAAAAGAAAGTGGTTGATTGAAAGGATAACTTCCAAAGGTTGCTGACAAAATGATCACTTTATTTGTGATCATTCCAAGGAGGTAAACAGTAGTGAAATTTTCGTAGACGTTGATGCCGGAGGATGACAAACGATAAACAAAAAAATGGTAGATTTTAAGTGCGACATTTTATCAGGTAGCTATTTGAGTGGGACCAAAAAGGAAGCATACTTACAATCTTTTTACATATAAGCGAGCGTTGATCACACAGTTTTGTTGGTAGAACATGAAGATGTACAAAAAATACAAATACAAAAAATACACAAATGGTTTTCGAAAGTTCACAGAGATTAGTCTTGAAAACATTCATTTTACGAAGTCCAGCAAAAACTACACGGTAACGATCAATACAAATATAGCAAATGATGATTTACAGAAAAGATAAATTATTTATCATTTAACATTGAGTTATTTGAATCTTCATAGTTCGACAGATAGTTTTCGAAGTCACTACACTGTTGCAACTATCAGATACCCAGCGTGATTTCCTATCTGTAGATGGTTCTAAGTATTAGGCAGCAACTACTTTAACTACAGATTGCTTGTTTATGACGAAAGGAAACGAGCGGATTGTAAGAGGGTATAATGTATCGGCGGATTTTGATAAACACTGGGCTCATTCAAATTAAACCAAAAATTATAAATAAACGCCACATCAATTCAGGAAATCTCAAAGGTCCCAGACACCGAGAAAGCTTATGAAAGGTCGCATCGTAGTCATAGTTAGCTAAAAGAGTTGGAGAAATCGCCAGCAAGTTATTATTATAAGTTAAAAACCAAAAGGGCAAGAGGACCGTTTCCCGAAGCACTTCCGACTTATTCACTAAAGGTTTCAATGTATGCATACCCAATCGATTTCATTGGGTTCTGCTCGTGAATGGTCAACTAACCACCGAAGTAAGTGCTTGGACAGACATATTTGCTATTTATGAAAGAAGAGAACAAACGGAACAGAATCAAAGCTAATTAAAACAATTCCGGCAAACACATGTTGCAGATTTGCAGACAGCACATGTTACATAATGAATCAACTATTTCGGCAAGAAGTTAAAGCTTTTACTTTATTGAAGGTTTGAAGGAAACCACGAGGCTACACGGAACAGTTATCTTTTGAAAACAAGAAGACTTTTACGCAGCGTTGCAAAAAGGGTTTTAATTTGGTTAGTGTGCCAGAAAGACTGAAAGGTAGAATGAGAGTATATCTTGTTGCTTATGAGAAGCAGACAGTGAAAACTGGTTCAAACGGGGGCACGCAGATTGAGGGGAAATAGTTTTACCAAGCACAGGTAATTCTGGAGTGTAAAACGGAAATCCATATCGATTACTTATAAAGATGCTGTTATCTCTGGGAATTAGGGAAGAAACAATCAATAAATGCCGTTACATGAGTATTAGTTAATGATTTCTGACATGCCAAATAATGATATGCTGTTTTAGAAAGGCCACACTATTTCCGGAATTTTGTATGATCTGTTCTGTTGACAAAACAGACGCCATCGATGTACACAGGTGTGTCCCCAGTAAGCGAGCTCAGCCATGATTCTTTTATGGTGACCACACAAGTGTGAGCATGAATACGAGAACCAATAACGAACGATAAATCTGAGATCTTCAAGAACGGAGAAGTTTCATTGGTGCTCATATGAATAGAATGGACATTTTGGGTGAAAGGTTGCAGTTAAAATCACCCTGCCGTCCAGTATAAGTGTTCTCTGTACAATTTATGAAATGTATGATAAATAATGGTTATTAATTCAATCGAGGGGGAAACCAGTGAAGCTGTTAGAGCCTATTTAATTATGATTGTATATAACGATGAATGATGATAATGATTAGAATAGAATCCTTCGGTATGTTGAAGATAATTGTAGCTCCAAAGGATTCATTTAGGCGTATAAAATCAGGTGTCAACATATTCGTCCCCTTTCTCATTATTAAATGAGTTACTTATTGTTAAACAGTCAAGTATTGCCTAAGCAAACCGATTCTAGATTTTTTCAGTTTCATATGGAGTAACGTTTGGGTGTAAAAGTGTTCTTATGATACGAATAAATGGGGTGTTTACAATAGAAATACTGCACACCAAGAATCAGAAATTCTTTTCCTCTATTTCGAATGCTTTTCATTTCAGAATCTGTGCGCGGAAGACTGGTCGGTATATTTAGAACGATTAAAGGTTGCACGTCAAAACGACCCACTAGAAGAGTAAGTCGAATAATTTATCGGGAATCGGCGGGATGGAGACTGAATTTCTTTTGCTCATGTTTTGTCTAACACTGAACCCTAACGTACACATACAAAGTATTGCTACATCTGTCTGTGTTGTTGCGTCATACTATCGATTCCGCAGGAACAAACAATTTCCACACACATTTGTGATGGTTTTTTTGTATCTTATGCACGTGTTTTGAAGTACGCAGGGGATGTTGTGGTGTAACAACCCATTTCTTCTTTCTCCTTTCTAAGGCATTTCACCTATAATTCTTCTCAAATCAGTTATTCTGCTCCCATTCGGAACTCATATAATTTCCCGCTTCCCAGTGAGTTGGTTTTACTTGTGTGTATCATCATGTTTTCCCTATCTTACTTCATTATTCCCCAGCTATTTTCACCAACCTACTTAAAAAGGTTTCGAAGTCTTCCGTCATTGTCTATCAATTACTAGCTAAAATTTCGATTTCTGTGAACGACTTAGCTGGGATATCAAACGCCTTGAGTCCACTTTGCGGAGAGAATTCTCGCAGACCCCAACCATCCATTTCACGCAGAACTGACAAGCTGTCGTTTCCTTTTCTCCATGGGTTTTGAATACCGACAAACTTCATCTCATAGCAACGTTTAAGGAAATGAATCAGTAATCATTCTCTTGGTACTCTTAGTTACAAACAAAGACAGGGTAACGGTTAAGTTTGTCTCAACCTAGGACTGTAAAATTTCCTTATGCTCTCTGTAAACTATTTCATCCGTTGAATGTGTTCCACGTGATGTTAGCTTCATCTCTGGCAGAAGATACACCACATAAATATAAAAACTAGCGAAATAAATCGCAGGGCAGTCGAATTTAAAGCAATGAAGAAACACATACATATGTATGTATACATTTGTAAATAATTAACACTGAACACTGGTAGTAAGAATTCAAACACCTTGATCCGCATGGNTGCGAGCTGCTGTATAATTAGGAATAAGGTCCACGCATTGTGTTTAGCTCAAAACAGCATGCAGTTAGGCTTCTTCGCTCAACTCCGTCACGCAAAAGTCACATAGCATTTGATGGACCAAGACCTTGGTATGAACGAAGCCTTACACTCTCAACTGATCGGTTTCTTATCAGTTGCTCCTGAACTTTGCCTGAAAACGAATACTGAACAACTTTGAGGCAATAAGGGATTGTAGATCATTAACAACCTTTCTCGAATGCTTCACAAACCACTGTTTTAACCCAATTGCTAAGATTTGTGAACATGGCGATGATGATTCGGTAGATTACTATCCACAATCATATAGATTAACTGCCTTTAATTCAGCATGCTGGAATGCTGGTTCATTGCGATGAAATGTTTGAAGACAGAGTTACCTTGTACACAATGGGAACAATGCTGAGGAATATGCGTTTAGTTTCAACTCTCAGTTACTGATTTAATAAAAATAACCATTTGTTTCCACTTTTGAATTTGATGATAAGAGAAGCCATGCTTTCTTTTACTATATTTCACACAGTTAAGGGCAGCTAATACTAAGCCTTGGTTTTTTCGAGTGGGTCGGATAGTGCAAGTTTAGCAGACGCGTTTCGAACAGTCGAGGGTATTTCCAGGTTCATCAGCACCACAACCTTATATTTGTAAGTTCATCGCTTACCACATGGAACATACGATTGATTTCGATCGGGCACAATAATTTTCACAATTAGCTTGATTGAAAGACGTGATAAAGGATTAAGGCCGCTAAAAACAACCGAAATTCAGACGCTGAATATCCGCAAAGTTGTCAGTAGACAAATTGTCAATCAGTAGTTAATTTTTGGCTCCTTATAAAAATAAATAATATTAAGAAGCCAACCACAAACACCAACTATTAATCACTTTTCTGTTGTCATTTGATGTCCGGAAGTCAAACAATTGCGATCGATGAGTGCTCAAAACAGAACTTCCTCCCTCAGTCCGTCTTCTGTCGTCTCTAAGTCTATCACAGGAGAGCAGTGTTTAAACGGTACGATCATTTACTTTTCATGAGTTACTCAGGTAAGTAATAAGCGTCATCCTGCTGTTTGCTTCTCCGTCAAATTTACGCTGGTTGATTGTTGATCGAAAGATACTTTTTAAATAATTTCATTCCAAATACGAGCCTTTTTTGTTCTTTACGGGTTTTTATTTGGATTTCCATGCGCACGGAGAAAAGAAGCACAATCAATTTTATTCAGTTCATGCTTCCTTGTTCCATCAAAACATAGGTGTTTAGTCTACCACGATATTTTAATAACAGCGCCTTGTTAGTGACATTGAAATTAAGATGGGTTCTGCAAGAGAGCAAGATCTAAAACCTTAGTCATAATGTAAATATGCAAAGTATTAAGGCTATTGGGATTTATTTTAGGCTTAAGTTCATTCTACTGTATTGGTTGTTTAATCCAGCTTAATTTTTTATCCACCGAGAATCATTATAATGATCACATCGTCTTGAAACAGTTAGCCGCATTTTAAAAGGACAGCACTTGTGAGAACAGTGTTTATGGTATTGAAAATAAATGGTGCAAAGTAAAACTATTTTCAATGGTTTCCGCTGGCACTGAAAGGATGTCAAATGATTACATTTATTAGAAAAATGCTCACTTAATCCGCAAAACAACAGTTGGTCCTTTTTGAATGAAAGCCACCAAACTGCAGCAACCCCGTTTAGAACGTTTCCTTCGTAAATTGAAGAATGGTGGAATTGAAGCTTCTGCTAACACCTGGTCTATTGAAACAAACACATTTGATATAGCAAGGACCCAGAATCGATCGTTTAGTTATTTTTACCAATAACTTTGTGTAAAATTTTATACACTTTGAAACGAACCACTTGTTCTACGAGAAAAGGTTTCATTCTAGAATGGAATGAAACCAGACAGTAACAAAGCGTAACAAAATGAGTTTCGTCATAAAATTAGTTCATGTTTGATTCTGATGGCACGATGATAGAACAAAAACTACATTGGTAGTTTACTTAGGCCAAAAGAATGCTCGTCTAGCCACAGCAAAATCTGATTTTAGATTTCAACTTTTCTGTGTATAATTGAGGATTGAAATGTTTGCCTCTCTCGGGCAACACTGGAAGTGAGGGCGAGCGAAGTTAAGCAAGTGATTGAGGATTGTCCATCGCAGTACCTAGCAACGAAAGACGTCAACATTTGTGGCTTTCCCTTTCGCGGAATTTATATCTGATCCAAGCAGAACAAATATAGTTACCAATAAAATTCGAAAATAATGAGAATATGGGAGGAAAATCGTTAGCAATAACTATTTATTTGTATGTATTGCTGCTTTGATTTTAACTTATAAAATGGTATTCACCACAGTACATTGTTTGTTTCGGTTACTCAGTCTACAGTTGAGTCTAGTAAGTATTTAAAAAAGACCGAATCATTTGTTCCGGAACATATTTAAGATTGTTCCCAATTTTTCAGTTAATCATCAAGACCATTCACTCTTACATGAGTTTAGCCTTTTTCAACCAATACATACTTTGGTCAAGAATCTCATGACCGTGTTGTAAGTCCACACCATCTCCAAAAATGGAATTCAAAATGTAAACTCCAATTTAATCTAGACCCACACACTTCGCTCCATCGATTGTTTCAAAGTGTCGTCATTCTGTTCCTTATTATTTTATTTGACTGGTGGTAGGTCGATTTTCCGTGGAGTATAGATTACCGATGTTGTATTTGCCTTCTTATATATATATATAAATTGAAACATTGTGCAACAACATTCTAAGAACTCGAAAGTGACCAACCATTCAGTAATTACAGCAACAAATGAGAATTAGGGTTAGAAAAAGCAAGTTTAATGAAGTTCGAAAATCATGTCTACACACTGAAGTACTGGTGACGTTTACCGTTTAACCACCACCACTACCGAAGCCGCTGCAGTCACCCGTGTGCAAGCATTCTGGTCGATAACGTTGGTTAAACTGGTTCAAAAAAACAGAGAGGAATTGATCAGTTAAATGTTTGCTTTTATACTGTATAGGCGGATAGATGATTTGTTCATAACAAATTTTCGGTTGGTTCTTGCCGCATTTTTGTCGTCCCTGAAGTTTTGTCGAATCGTGCTATTTAGCATTCCTTTTCAAGTACCTGTCCCTTTAACCTGAAAAAATCACGAATTGGATTGGAAAACGGGAAGAGGAAAATTAATTACACGAATGGTAATTGAGATTCCATTTAGTCGTTGGTAAACAAGAAAATAAACTGGTAGCCAGACAACACCCACTCACAGTGTAAATGTAACTAAATATTTTTGGTCTAACTGGTCTAACTGGAAGACGGATTTCTCGGTTAAGCGTGTCGCAACATTGTGTGGTTTGTTCTGAGGCCATTCGGGCTTTTCATTTTATTGTATCACAATATTATTATTGTCTCGCGGTGTCACTCTATCGCTATTTCTGTAGCAGCATTATTCATCTGTTTTATTTGGCTTACTGGATGAATTTGCCGGGTTTACTGGGGTTCAAAATCGACCACTATGAAATGACATTCTAACGCAGTATCTACTTCTCTATATGGACTGAATCTCTGAAGCCTGCTAAACCTCAACACTACATTCGTTACTGCCATCGGAGGTATCAGACATCAGTGGGGAGTGATCATTCCTTTGATACGCACCTGATTAATCTCTGATACGCAAATTTCAGCCGTACTAAACAACTATTTTTTCAAACCAAATAGCATTAGGTCATTTATTCATCCAAACACGATCGAAAATTTAATCAACGAATAAGGTATGACGTCATGGACATTATAACGGTGAGACGCGAGGAGTGCAATTTGCACGAATCCTTGTGCATTCATTGGCACTGTGAAATGTTAACTGGAACGTTCGTTTAATTTATCCCTCCTCCTATAGACAACACTTTGTCTAATCTAACTACAGTCGAACACGCTTAAAAGTGTTTACTTATTCTGATCTATCTCACGGCTACGCGCATTGTAGACATAAGTCACTGGCTTGGTTCAGCCCATATGTGATGTGCACAAGTTTGTATGTGTACATGATGGGGCATATCCGCGTGTTATGAGTAGATATTTTCGTGTATGCGTTAGAGAATGTTTCGGTTTTCTCCCTTTCCCCCTCATTTCGCAGTGAATCGGTACTGGCATCAATGACAGTTACAAAACAGGCTTGTCATGAATGAAAAAAAACATGCACAATGTCTTGTTGTATTGGTCCAAATTCGATTTATATAATCACATGTCCATTCACTTAGCATTCTTGTCATGGTAACCGTTGTGTTGGAGACATGCGGAGGGGAGGGGCGTATATTCACATGTGTGAGTGCTCGTCGTTTTGCTATCATGAAAATGCGTAACTCGTAGCCAGTTTTGTACTTTGTTCTGTCTGCATGCGTACAGGTGAGTGAAAGTTCACGTATGCTTCGTCCATTCCGTTGTTAGACCGCATGTTCTCGTCAAGCATACGTGCGTTCCTCCATGAATCCGATCGACCGAGTTATCACAGACATTCGATGGTTGAAAGTGCATGCTCTGATTCAGATTGTCCACAAGTACACTTTGAGACAAGAATTTTTCTTTAACTCGCTGGCTCCAGTTATTACTGAATGTTAACACATCGTGACATCCCGTGTTTCGGATGTGTGGGGAGGTGGATCACTGAACGAAACATTGAATAAGCCAATAATATTAGAAGTTACTTCAAATCAGGGTCACAGTGATACCATATGGAAAACGTTCACTACGACGTTGAAAACAAAAATCGGTTAGCGAAGCAAGCCGGTATTCCATAATTCATCATTTGGCCATTTACAGCTATGTAAGTGGAACATCCACTATTGTTCGTTCCAGAGCAAGATGGATCATATTATACTATATACAAAGCGATCTTACGTGTGTCAGCATTTTGATTGAGCCATAGCTTGACTGCGGCGTTTTATCAGTAACCATGTTCGAATCAGTTTGTTGCTCGTTGACTGACTTTGATATAGATAGTGCATAGACGAACCGCTTTCGATTGCATAATGGGAGGTCAAGCTGTCTGATTGAAATTGATTCAGCCGTACGCAGTATGATAGAGCGTACTGAGTTAGATGATAACGATGGAAGACGCTAAACGGATTTGGAGGCGCTACTTAAGCACACTTGATGATTACTGAAAATAATAGGGCGAATTGACATGCAGATAAACTGTCGGGAGGTTATAAGTGAACAGTCCTATTAGGTTGTGGGGGAGTTTGGTATATATCTGATCAGTGTGATTCGGAGACAGAACAAATCGGAAAGCTTATCAGTCTAATTTGAAAATATCTTTTCTATGTTCAGGTGCACCGAAAGAAACTCTTGGTGTTTGACCACGTAAACATTGAGTGTTTCCTGAAGTTTTAAAATGCATTCCCACGTGGTCTTTTGTACTATATTATGAAACCGATTTTTGCATATTCCTGTTCGTCAAAGTGCCTGATATCAACTGTTTTTCACGGTGACGTAAATTAAAAACAGTTTGCAATGCTGGCGGAGCTTCTGTCAGACGTAAATTAGGCAAACCTTATTTCAGTAGAGTATCTTGTGTATGATTAAGACACAAGTTTAATTAGAGTATTTTTCAATTACGTTGGTTATTTCCGGGTGAAGTTTTATCCGCTTCGCAAGTTTTCCCAATGCAAAGAGTTCAATTGATTTCATACGCCGGCTGCATAGTGCAAACATAGAACTACTACATATCTATGGCAGAAAACTGGAATACAAAAGATAGGTAAATTTTGTGGTTGCTGGAAAGAACTCATGAGAACCAAACCCGGTAACAATCATTTCTCTCAGAGATATTATGACGAACGGTTTATGTATGTTAGACTGTATATCATGATTATTACTAGCCAGATTACTTTCACATCTCTAGAGGTGTGCAAGCAATCAAAAAGATTTGATAAAAGTGGATAATTATCACTTAAATTCGAAAAAAGCTAATAAAGTTAGTACACGGAAAGAAGAGCAACTCGCCAAAATTTTATACATGCAATCATCGGCAATCTTAATGGGGGTTCAAGTTGTTGATTACACAAAAGCGTTGCTGGAGCTTAGCGAGTAAAGTGAAACTGGGTACAAAAATTAATTGGTTATAAGGTTCCCTGATTAAGGAAATTGTCTGAGCACTCACAGGAAACGGTACCGATCTCTTCACTATTTTTTTCAAATACGACACTATTGTTTCGGTAGAATCAAGATAACGGAAGACAAGCAAACATTCCTCAGTTACTTAACCTGGTATAAGGTACATCTGTATTTGTAATTAAACAAATCATATGCTTTGATATACATACGATCAAACGTCCTCGGTGAATTGTGGGTAGTGGGTTTCCATCATTGGATGACATAATACGATTTAGGTACTTCCGGTAGCTGCCGACTTTCAACCGGTTGAAATAAGAGAGATTGGACACAAATAATAATGATAATAATAATAATAATAATAATAATAACATAATAAATGACTTGATGACCTGAATTGTGTGCATTTTTCTTTAATAAAACTTAGTTTATTGAAGAGTTCGTTTTTCTGTGAAACCAATAAGAAATTCGCCATATTCTGTATGATTTTTAATAAAGAAATATAAAAATTAATGGGCGAAAATATCCAACAGAAGGTAGCAACAATATCACAAGGTTTACAAAAACTACAAGAAACGGGGTGGTCTAAATCTCCTCTTGAACGGAAGAAAGGAGTATGAAATGAGAAAAATGTTCATAACTCCATGTTATTATCATTTTAATTTGTAAATAAAACAATAGTGATTTTGGTGAGATTACAAAATTATATTCAATACGTAAAAATCTGAATAAAAGTGTGTTGAAAAGGTGGGTTACATTTACGCCTGCCTAAACTTGTTTGATTTCACTAACAGCAGGAATCCTCCAAGCAAACTAACAATCTAATCCATGACCTTGCAGAAAAAAACAGATTTACTGCTCAATTGCTTTTAGTAGCAGATCAGACTTTAATATTTCGTCTTTAATAATCTTAGCAAAACCAATCTGCATAAATCAATTTCCAGTAGTTCACCCTAATCTGAAATATTACTAAAATCCTTGTCACATCTTCTGAGTAGATGTTTTTGACTTTTATCGTAAATCTCCCTAATCCTTTCAATGTGACTATCATCAGAATTTTATTTTCCGTTGAAATGTGAGCACAGTTTGTTGCTTGTGAAACGTCAGTCTTGGTTTGAGTTGAAGTCAAAAGCAATTTTAAAATGCTATAGTGATGTATTATTTGAGAAAATGGATCTACAAACAAATCGGTTTTAAAAAGATGAATGGAATCAAGCGGTATCACATATAATACGTTGAAATTCGGTAATTTTTAAATCAGCACAAAAATGGATGTTTTTTTGCACCTACGCAGATTCGCATATCCTTGCTAAAGATCTTTATTCTTGTTTGTCATACAAATCAAAGTCACAATCAGTCGCATTTTGAGCTATCTGAAGGTTTTCGAAAGTGAGTTATCACGTTTTTAGACGTGTACGTCTAGGTTTTTGACTGGTTAACGACCTAGGAGACTACACAAGCATCTAAGCAATTAACACTGACTCCAGTCGCGTAGAAAAGTGACAGTTGAAGAATATTCATCAGAAAATTCAAAAGAACTTGGAGAAAATGGCGTGTAAGATGTTAGGAAGACACGATCGCATTCTATAGAACAGGAAACTGCGTTCAGTTCATCTAAGTAGCTAAAAACTATTTTTGCTGTTTCTGCGCAGTCCTCCCACATAGTTACGTCCGACTTCGGTTTCAATACATCTTCCGAAAATTATTTGTTTTAGTGTTTCTTCGTTCTCGGTATAGTCTGTTAATCGCTTAATTACAAGCAAACCTGGCATCACTTCTTCAATTAGCTTTTTTGTTCATAAAATGAATTCGTCATCTAAATGAAATTTTAGATGATAAGCAACATTTAATCCGGTTCGGAACGTTTCCTAAACCTGAAGGTTAGTGCAAAAATATGTGAGATGTGATTACCGCATCAAGTTTGCAAGGATGGGTTAGTTTAATTTGTGTGAAGGCAAAGTCCAAAATACGGTCTACTCAGCTCCCAGGTGGTCGATTCAGTAGCATGCTTGGGTGTTCTACCTGTGACGTCCGGAGTTCGATCCCCAGTTGGATCGGTGGATTTGTATTGCTAATGAGATCAAACCGGGTCAAAGCAGCTTTCCAGTTCTTTCTAGCTTTCCAGCTTACACTTCATGTACCCGACGGATTCATCACATAATTGAATCAAATCCTTCACTCCTCTCACTTTTCGTTTGCAGGTGTTTATAAGATTTTATGCACCGCTTCAAACATTTTCTGGTGTCTGTAGGGTAGCATGCTTGCGTTCTGCCGATGAGGTCTCCGGTTTGATCCCAGTTGGTTCGATCGGTTCACACTACTGATGAGATCCAACCAGGTCGAATCAGCTGTCCAGTGCTTCCTAGCTTTTCAGTTCACGCTTCATTTGCTATATACACAGTGAATTCACCTTTGAAATCTGTACGATTGTTTAATGTCTTCTTACCTACGGTTCATTTAAATCCTTAGTCAAATAATACCTCAAAATAGAAGTCAAGGAGTCGAAAATTTACCAAATTATTGCATGCTTTTTAGCAAAGAATATATGCATTTCAGTAATGTGCATGCAACCCAGAGTTTCAAACACAGGCTATGGAGCCGAATTGTGTTTCACAAAAAATCAGTCAATGCACTTTCTCGTGAAGAAGTGAAATAAAACACACGTTTGAAAAAATTGTAGTTTGAAGAAAATGTGACCGGTTCATACAAACATTGTGCCCTGTGTTATCAATCTGGTAAACATCTTACTTAACACCATATCTTTTATTGCTGACTAATTTTTAGATAAGAAAATAAAACCTCTGATGCATTCATCTGTTTCCATGGTTTTTCAGATTAACGGAAATAGTTCGCCTCAAAACGTAAGTCATTTAACTTTGTAATGTTCGATATTATTCATTATTTTACACTAAATTTGAGTGTGAACTTGTCGCATTGCTAGATAAATTCAATGATTTCATCGTCAGTAGCATATTATGAGAATAAATCTACCAAATCAATTTCATGTTGAAAATACATTCATTATTCTGAATGGCCTTATTTCTGGTGGAACATGATGCACTTGAGGATATAGTGACACAGAAGTTTTGTAAATTATTGGGTCAGTCAGTTATTCGCATAAAATCCTACAGGATATAAGCAATCGGGAATCGTTACCATTTTTGCGAATAATTTCAAACAAAAAGATTTGTTAGAACAGGCTGCTAACTAACTTGAAGAAGACAAAACTGTTTCAAAGGAGATTTAACGTCTTCAGAGATTTCTGAGCTATGCGATTCAGCTTTTGTTAGAGATTTAGTGATTAATTTCATCCGAACTACATTAAATGACGTGAAAAGTGAAAAGCTGAAATGTATTGAACAAATGTTCAACCTTTACAATCATGTGTTGAATAGTCAGTTCCAGAATATTTCCGAACGAGTCATAATCCTAGGGGCTAGTGATGAAGTTAGTTAATTTAGGTGTGTGAAAGAAGCTCGGGGTGGCTTTGCAGTGGACTGAACAGAAACAGTAAGGGAACTTAACCATTTAAAATGGTGATGACTACCGCAGGGAATGCTTAGATCAACATCGACGCATATGCGAACAATTGATTTAGGCTACCTGAATTTGAACCACTTGGAAATATCTGTTACACAGTTTTAAGGAATATGAACGTTTCGGTGCAATCTCCTAACAGTGATATCACCGGTTAACTTCTCAACGGCCCTCGTCCAATGCTGGGGCGATGTGTTTCATCACGGGCAATCGGAACAAAGGTTGAATAATGCGGTTTAAATCCGAATCTTTTGAGATCATCAGAACCGAGCGGAGAATATTTCACGTAGATGCACTTTCAAAAACTTCTAAACATACGGAAGTTTTGGCAATAGGGCAACATTTGGTTAACTGTTTTTGGGAAATTGGTGCGATCTTGGATACTTTCTAGCAGTTGACGAATTCTCCGATAGACATGCATAAACTGAGCATATGAGCCATAGGTTTTGCAAGTTCTTCAGCACCCGACTCTAGTAGTACCATGGAAAAGTCAGGACATAGACCAGATGGAAGAGACTGAGTTTTTTCGACGGGATACAAAGCGGGGATCTGACTATCGGAGGAACTACAAGCTGTTTATGTAGGTATCCTATACCGAGGCCGTGACTGTTCTGAGAACAGAAAATATTTGGAATGTAATCCTCTTGTCAGTTGAGCTTTTGTTAAAGGTTACAGCGCTGACTTATTGTTGATTAAGCTAATAGCATACTTGATGGGAGGATCCAAACGTTCACCAACATCTCTTCCTATTGTCGTATCTGCTCGATCTTTACTTCGATGGAGAAGTTTCAAAAATCAAATAAACTTCACCAAACGTTACGTCAAGTACACACCTTATTCACAGCCTAAAGGTGAATATTCAGTAACTAGATAGAACAAATCATAAAAGAAAATGAAGTATTGGAGAAGCATAGATTATGAGTCAGAAGTTCCGAGTATAATGATAAACATTAGCTGCCTGGTTGTCCATTAGTAATTTTCATGGCAATGAAGCTTTGTGCACTCGAGGAGAACAAATTCGTGCTCATGAGAAACAGATAAACAAAAGATCTTGGGATGAATAAGAAGAACAACTAAAAGCAGTTTAAGGGGTTGGGTCATTTGAGTACTGAGAAATGTTAGGATTACCGACGAAACAAAGCCTACTTCTTAACCAAGTCTTGTGGCAAATTTTGCTGGATTTGCGAAACCTAGAGCAGAGAGAAAGGTCTATCCAAGCAAAA
>UZAN01042355.1:32890-45058 GCA_900618425.1 Echinostoma caproni
ACAAGATTGAGAAATGCTTGCTCAAGACGATGTTGAGATTCTCAATGACTCAAAAACAACAATAACGCTATTGGCATGTGTGCACGACTACGGCTATCCATTGGTTTCTATTTTATTATGCCATACAATGGGTAAAGTAGGGCAGGAAAATACGGGCAATTCCTAAGGTGGGGGAAAGGGAGAGTATTTCACCCCGTTGCAGTTAAACTGGGAATTGTTTCACATTCCACGAGTAATTGCATAAAACATTCCTGAGTGATGGAGAAATAAAATTTAAGGTTATATCGAATACATTGTGCAACCATTCATGAAGTCCGATTAAATTGCTGTCAATCATTAGGCATGAGATATATGTACATTCCGATAAATGCGTTATTAGAAGAACTTAAGGAAAATTAAAATTTCCGTCAAAAATAAGCGCGGGTGTCCGACGGCATCTTTCTAGGCTCCTGGTAATCTTTACGTGTGCATTATTTAGTATTCCACGAATTCGACCAAAATTGCAAACATTCGGGTAGGAAGCTGAATTCCTTGTTATTAAAATGCACAGAAGACGGTCAATAAAAAGGCATGCTCGGACCTCATATGATTTTGTTTGATGTTTTTGCGGGTCATACGTGTAGAGAATAAATGACCTACCAACTAGAGCCAACCCTAGATAAAGAGAAAACCAGGTGCAGCATCTCGTATTCTTGAAAGTAAATAAGCTGATCCAGACCGAAAATAATTAAGGGTTAAGTAAGATATTGTTGTTTGTGAATTGAAAACGACAAGAAGCTGTAACACCTATTATTCAAGAGTATAAAGTGGAATCTAATAGTTCTCAGAGTAAATGGTTTACATTATGTCCTATCCTAAGATGTATATATTGCACTAGTGGCCAGCTTCAAATGGTTGATTTATAAAAGGAAAGGTGTGTTCATCTGCTGATACATTTTTCTCTATAACGGCTAACCTTAATTCAATGCAACTGATTGATTGACCATGGAAAATATAACCATAAGTCATCAAAAGTGAATATATGATACTTATTCATTGATTTCATTTGTTCATTGATTGAGGAACAGTACTGCTTTTGGATTAATGATGAAAACGCTATGGTAAAGCAGTGTAGTTGTAACCCGTCGAAAATGTGGTATTCTCTCACAGTCGTACTTGCCGTATGCGCTAATTTAAACTCACACAAATACGTTTGCACAGTGTACGATTCACACTAGACTTGCATGTGAAAATCACAACTGGATATTCCAATTATAACCGGACGACGGTTCCTTAATTGTTTCAGATATGCAGAATAATGCACACCCCACGAAGCGACATAGAGATTCGCAGATATGAAGTGCTCCACATACCCTATGTTTGCACACGCACACACCCAAGTAATACATCACCAATGTAAATGACGGTGTTCTGTGCTAAGAAAAACATTCTCCTCCTATCTCATCTTGTTACATATGCTTGCTTCACAAGGTCATACGGTACTGATGAAGATAAAACAGCATTTTCAGACCACCCAGTATGTGTGCCGGTTTGAACGGTCGTTTCATTGGGTTCGATTTGTAAACTCCAATTTGCACTACTATCCTAATAGGATATCTACCTTAGAACCTACAGACTGATTTTGATGTAAATTATTGCAATAATAGCTTGAATATCAAGTGTAAAGCACGAATGTACAATCACGGAGAGAGATACCGCTATATTTTAGGGGAACAATAAACAATATCAATTTAATTGGAATCTGAAACCCAAAAATTGAACATAAACTTGAATGCTTAGAATTTCTCCACACTCCTTATACACCAGTGTATCTCCTCGGGCTTACTGCAAAATTGACAAGGCAGATAAATTCCAAGAACAGTCGTTTTGGTGCCTCGGAACCAACGGTTGCATTGTACATCGTCAACCATCTCATCTGTATGTCTGTAAGTCGGAATTTGTAGGAGTTGCTGAACTGGAAGAACAAGTGAAAGAAGAGAAAATTCGGAACATAAATGCAATTAGAGAAACAAATTGATGGTTTTCCAAAAAAATTCCCAATTGAATGTTTCTTTCAGGAATCTTTTATATAATTTGACAGGATAATTTATCCACCAGTTGAAAAAAATAACAAGCCCCTTCTCCATCATTACACAACTAACTGAGACGCGAATCTTCCATTCGCGAATAAATACTGTCAAATAAGCTCGCGTTTCGAGCATCCTTTGTACCAAAAATACCAGAAATTTTCAAACCGGTATCATAGCACATGTAAAAGTGTCGGTCGATTGGAACGATTAGGAACGTGGGGTAAGTTGATCTTTAGTTTCTCACAACAAAGAGCACTGGGCAGCCGTTTCGTCTTGTTTGGAACTTTCAACAATCACATCGGTTAATCCAACCTTGAAACTCTAAGTTGATTGGGCCATTCTTACAAGGTGATGACCGTTGACCGTGGGGTAAGGGTTTGAAGTCCAAACCCGAATGTTCACGGTTCGACTCCTGACAGGGACACAAAAAGTACGCACTGCTGACGAGTCCCAAACAGGACGAAACAGCTTGTCTCCAGTTATCACTAACGTTTCCATCATTATAGTTTACTTTGGCCTGAATAACTACATGCAGGCTTTACTTTCTGAGTTAAATGGAACGAAAGCGATTTTATTAACGTGAACATCGCAGAACTTTTATGATTATGTTCATCATATCTTGAGTGTATTCAGTTAGGTTATCACTTCTTCAATGCAAAGATGTAAACAGTTTATGATGGACCCATCCAAAACGATCACAACCGTGTTTGATGAACTTTCCAATTTGCTTGCAACTGACTTTTTGCGATTCATTTTCATTGTTTTATTCTCTGATGTGATACACCCTCCTCACTCCAAAATGAATGCTTCTGATTAACAGCATCATCTGTAGTGCACTTTTTAACTGGCAAATCTGCTCATCATATCGATTGTTCTCTGAATATGAATAACTTCTACCGATCAAAGTACACGTTATCCTACAATTATTTATAGTTTCATTCAGTGCTTCGAATTTAGGCAGCCTTGATCGTGCGGGGTCCTTCGTGACACTTAACACAATGCAGACGGAGACTTGAATGTTTTGTTTTGTTTTCTTTAATATTTTACCATGCTTGAAAGCTGAGAAACGAATCGAGGGAGCTTGCACTAGGCGTCAGATGACCATGGAAACGGAAATATCTAACATTTTGGGGCCAGTATACAGTTGTCATTTGATTGACAGTTACGTTATTCTTAGATTCTGTTGTTGTTCTGTGTCTCTCTCCAATCACAGATTGGTCTGTTTCAAAGCAGTTTACGTAATGACCGTCCTACATGAGGGGTTTCAATTCCCCAGAGATTACGACAAACTGTATCCCGTTTCACATTTGCATGACACGGAAATTCAATGGAATTTGGGAGCACTTGTGTACATTTTAAAGTGAGTGACTCTTGAGACGATATATTGACCCATTCTCTCGGAGCTTTCTTTGTCGTGTTCGTGTATGGAAGTTTAAGCTAACTGCTTTCGTTCTTTTTTATTAAATCGGAATAATTTCAAGAGAAATTCTGAATTTTTCTTTTCAATGACAACATCATTCCTGTATTTTTTTCGTTGACAGGTAATTAAGCTTTTTGATCGATCAAGTAACGGAAGCGGTGTTCATGACGTTAGTTAGATTGCTGAGGCTCCAACGAGTCCCCAATAAAAAGCCGTATCTTAACTCATGACCGAAACCCATTGTTTATCACATTTTGTTCAATAATTTATCTGAAAATGTGGTTTATAAAGCTTCGGATTTCAGTTTAAATTTTTCCTTTTCCCTGTGGGTTCATTATTTTGCATCATCTCGTAAGCGAAGAAAACAAACTTTTTGAGAGTTATCTGCTAGGTGCCATAAACAAATCAATGACAGTGATTCGAACAAAAAATTGGACAATTTTTAAAAAGTAAATTTTAACTTATTTATTTATATCACTTAATGCACCATATATATATATCAGAAATGCAAATTTTAATGTACCAGTAGAAATTCCTCATATACCACAAAAATAAGCACATTTTTGTAGCCTGCTTTCAATCTTGTCGCATATAACACTTCCGCAAGAAGGGTATTTTGAAATACCCGCGAGGGATTTTACAGCACAAAAGTAGAACAAATCCACTCTCGCTTCATAAGCTCCAGCTTCCAACAGAACAAGATTAGGTGTTCTACGTGCAACGTTGAGGCTGTTTACTACAGTTTGGACAACCGTTGTTGTAAAACGTTGTACAGTTTTGCCAAGCCTCTGAAATGTTTTGCTTTCCAAGCTCATAAACTTCAACAGCTCCAGAGAAACTAACCCCAGATATCTCGCTTCTACATAATTTTTCAGTTCAATTTACACTATTTTTTTGACAAAAACCAGTTTACTCGTCAAGGGCCACAGTTGTTTTAACCTCACTAACATCGCCTGAAACGTTATAAAGTCAACGACAACGTCAAAGTTTTGTTATGGGAAATACTTACAAGTGGTTGCTTTTCCAGTCCCGTAAAGTTTAGCACAGATGAATCGATTCAAGGTTCATAGAAAGTAGACGAATGTCAAAAATTATCCTGCTTTCGTGCACAGATGTTGGAATTTAAGACTTGTCGAAGCTTCATCCAGTTTGTGCTTGAAATAATCAGTTGTGGGCTCAGAAGCAACGTGTGGAGGTAGAGAATTCCAAGTAGTGCACCCTCTGAGGGTGAATGAATGAATGATGCCGGCATGCTATTCGGCAATTTTGGAGCACTAATTTGAATGAGTGCCCCCTGATGTGAGTGGTAGGTGATAAGGCGAACAGTGAACGAAATGAGTGCTCTGAGTCCTGCATTATTTGATACACCAAGATCAAGTCCCCTCGAGTGCTGCGAGACTGTGTGGAGTACAGTTGCGGTGATTGCAGTCCTTCCGCGTAACTCTTGGGATGCAGTCCCTTGATTATTTCGGTGGCTATTCTTTGTGAAATTTACAGAATCTTCCAATCACGTTACAGCCTTGGATTCCAATTTTGAATTGCATACTTCATGTAGGGCCGAATATATGCGGATAACAATAGTGGAAACAGTGTGGGTTCAGATTTGCCAAATATTCGCTTTAGCAAACCAACGTGTCTTACAGCGGTGGACGACGCCCGGGAGCAGTTTAAAGAACAACTTAGGGTTGTCTTGGACAACGAAACCGCGATCCTTCTTATTCAAGACATACGGAAGTTATTGATCTCCCAGGAAATACAGAAACCGAGTTTTGTAGCGAAGTGATAAGACCGTACGTTTTGATGCATTAAATTCCGTGTCGTCTTGAATCGACCATTGATAGGCAGAATTAGGTGTTCTCTGAAGTGTTAGCCGGTCCTCTAGTTTTGTTTCCGTTTTCCATATTTTTGCATCGTCTGCAAACATTAACGTCTGTGGTCCCAAACTGTCCGTTAGGTTGTGTATAAACACCACCTGGATGGGGACCTCGGGATGATCATACCCGATGGGTAGAGACACTGAGTGGTATGGATGAGTGTCGTAAACAATGTCATTCGTGCATCTTGTCACTTTTTCTGCAACATTAGTCCACTGAAATTCTTGATCATACTTTCAACATTCCTTGTCTCTCTCCTTCTGTCTTTCTTCTTATGTTAATCTAAATGGGCAGCCAGAAGACAGCAACCAAACGGGCTCACGATAGTGCATGGTTAGTGGTTGTATAAACTGAACTGAACTGAACCACGAGGCAAGGCATTTTTAACGACGACCGACAGTTTAATCACCATATTTGAGCGTAGAATAAATTGATAGTTGAAATTACATTATGTGCGTTATCAATTCATACTCTGCAATCTTTGCAATACATTTAAGTCTACGGCATGTGAAATATAATCTGTAAATCTCTTTTTTTACATTTCGCTTATGGAAACAAGTGGAAAATCGAGGTGGCTGGCAAATACCTGTAATGTCCATCTCTGTGTATGCGTTTGTTTTTGGCTCTGACAAATTCGAAGGTTTATAATCACGAAATCAGTTATCAAGAAGATTTTCTATAACGCTCAAAATGCATTGATTTATATATTCGTATCTCTTAGGTCTATGGGATCACAGGAGACAATATGCTTATGTAACCCACGAAAACCTATACCCACTTGTCTGAAGTGCAGGATTATGTTGTAAATGATCGCGAAAGTCTTCGTTAGAAAATTCGAAACGAAATTTCACAGTATGAGATAAAAATCATCAATATTTTAGGGACGTTGGTAATTTTTATTCAGAGAATGTGGAATACTGCTTAGGGAAAGCAAAGTAACAATTCACTGAATGTAGCTGAATGTTTTGTCTCATCCAGTTTAACAAGCTTCTCCTATCACCAATTGCCATTCAGATTTGATAATCGAGACGCTATGCTGGAAGTGATTGTCCATTGTGAATATTTTCTGTTGTATAGCACAATTAAAGGTAACTGCATATATTTAGCGCATTAGACAGGTACTCAAATCAGGTCTAGTTGTTCAGTTTCAAAACATGCCTAACCAGTAATTTCCTATTCACAGAAAAAACATTTTCGCTCTGTACACGATACAATCCCCGATATAAATTTTAATGTATTTGAATTGTATTGTCTAAATTGGCGTGTTATTTAGCGAGTATTATTAAAGAGGAGAATTTTTGGTAACCGGCAAAATATAGTGAGTGCATTAAGTAGTGCTTCCAGGATTTGAATAATTAGACTTGGCATGTTAAACACTACTGTCTTTTCACGTGAAATATCATTTGTTTATATTACTTTAAGCTTGACTAATGACATCACCTCTTTAATAACGTCTTTTTTGGTTACTTTTCATGCAGTACTAACCATTGGTTGATTCGATTGATCTATTTGGTATGCTCTGACGACCACTACTAAACATTTGGAAACTTTCACGGGAAATGCAGCCTATTTTTTCTGCATGCTTAGAACGAACTATAAAAAGTATTTGTTAATCCAACACATGGAGTTCAGAAATGAGCGCACATCTCTGGGTAAGATAACAGAAGAGCTTATCTATTACGGCTCGAGGATAATTCTCACAAACAGTTTTTCTGTTATTCTCAACGATATAAGTGCACTTGGAAAATTCATATCATAAACGATATTTAAAACTTCTCGTTGTTAATAAGGTATCAATCATTCTGCGTTCAGCCTGGATAGGTTTCTCACAACTTAGGCATTAATTACCAGATGAAAATAAGTTTAATCGTTATATGATGTAGTGTCCTACAACTTGGTTATTCATGTCGTCTCCACGCTTCAAATGATGCAATACAACTTTTTTCCTTCACGAAACAGCTGGTTTTGTCTCAGTAATTACATAGTCTGGCATTATTAGTGAATATCTGAGAACGGAATAGAATAGAATGGGATCCAGATGAAGGGTCTGAGTAGTAAATTATCTGGGTTGAGTTGAAAGCCACTAAAAAGTAAATACTATCTGGCGGAATTAACTTTATAAGCACAATACAGAAGTGAAGCTTTTTTTAATATGATCTACGTATGCATTTCAAATTAGATATCCAAAACTCCACTTTATCCGATAATGAATCGAAAACAGTCATCAACATTGAAGGGTTAACAAGTATTTAACAATTTGAAACCCTCAAAAAGAATGCATGGAAATCGTCTTCCTAATGCTAAGTCGCATTTTTGCACACAGAGCTACTCTCTGTTATATCTCTAGTGAAGTACTTAAATATATGGTGACTCTCAAAGACGTTAAACTATTTTGCATGCCTCTTCATTGAAAATTTTATCTTAGTTTTGATAGAACTGTTACAATCTGGCTATCAAGTTCAACAAGTAACTGAACAGAGCACCACTTGTCCTGGTGAAATCAAAAATGATTCAGGTTTATTTGGCATCAAGTGCTGGCGGCAATGTTGTTATTCAAAAGAAATTTGTTTCTCAAATCATGAATTTGTCCAACGACCAAAATGTGCTCCATATATATATATATATATATATATATATATATAACATCGACTTGAGATCAAGCTTGGTACCAACGCCATCATCATTTTCACCCAGTTCTTTGTTCGTCCTATTTCTCAAAGCAGTTCTACCAGGTGCCTTTAGTGAATTGCTCACGTATTTTTGTTTGTATGTTGCTCCATCCAGATTCAAGGACTACTTATTAGATGAGAAAACAACACCGTTTGTTAAATGGGGACTTTCATCTCGTTGATGTAAAAATAGTCTCGTTCAGCGCAAAATACACTGTTGAATCATTGCTTCACTGAAGCATAAATACCAGAAAATAATCCATCACATATCACAATAAAAGTATTTTAACCCCTTGAATCGACGAGATGAATTCACTTAATTTGAATGTTTGTTTTCGGAAGTGGTCGTGTTTCATTTCTGGTCCCCATTCATCGTCTATCATTTAATGATTTATTTATTGCCAGCCAAACCAAGTATGCTGACGAAAATACATCAGCAAAGCGAGAGGTTTCAGGTCACAGTCTGTCGGGTTCGAAATACCTTTACCAGATCGGAAACGGGCTCAGTGTTGGGGTAAAAAATTGGGGGTTGTTTTGTCTGTGTGGATGTATTGTATTCTTACACCTTGCAATGAATGTTGTCCATAAAAGAGCGGTGTTTTCATGAGATGTTCGAACAGTGGCAGAAACACTTAAATCAGTTAAAGAAGCAGGAGTGAACAGGGGATGACAAATTGTTTGGATTAATAAACATCCCGCCACTGAATGCCACCAATATTGTTCATATTTATCTGATTTTTCGTGCATTTTCCTGGTCCGACTTGAACTCCGATCTACAGGAACAAAGGTAATGTTTTGATCTGGTTGTTTTTTGCATATCCAAAGGCATAAATGCGGTGATGCAGTTTCCTGATAAACTGATAAACAAAGACTAAAATCTAATATTATTGAAAATCATTCTGATATTTTTGAAAAGTCTCTTACTTATTTCCCTATGATATACAGCTGCAAACTCAAATGATATTATTCATTCACCCCTCAAAATATTCATTGATTAGAAGATTTGTCTGACACATGAACTTAACAGGGAGAAAATAAACCGGTATGCATTTACTGTGATTCACCCTAGCGAAATATTTGAAGATCATTTCGGCCAGTGATGAGGTGTATTTTGTACCGCGCAGACTGTCGGTTATTTTACGAAAATGCCCCGGTTGAAAAATGTCTTTATGAGTACTGGGGTAAAGAGATGTACAGTAGTAGCCTTTTACAGCACATCAGCTTATTTCAGTTCAGTTCTTACAACCATCAACCATGCCCTTTCGTGCGCCGGTTTGGGTTGCTTTCTTTTGGTTGCCCAGTTGGGTAAAACAGCAGAATGATGATTAGCATGTTGAAAGCAGATTCAAGCGGAAGGTAGTAATTTTCATAGACTGAAGTTGCAAGAATAATGAGCAGATGCATGAGCGCCACTGTTTGCCTTACCCAGCCATATCGCTCAGTGTCTCTAACCACCGGTGACCATGATCTCTGGGGCCCCATCCAGGGAGCCTAACGGGAACTATGTGAGCCAGTCTCCTGGTCAGGGTTTTCATACCCTCATGCCAGGTCTTCGCTTGACCGCTCTTCATTTTTTTCCAACAGCTACCTGCCTCGCCAAGCATCGCTCGCCGTGGCAACCTATCTGGTGACATGCGTAGCACATGTCCCAACCAGCGTAATCAATGGAAGTCGACTACCTGTTCCAGTGGGCGACCGCGATTAATCAAAACTCTACGCCTAACCTCAGAAATCCTCGTCCGATTTCCCCACCAGACTCGTGCAATGTTACGTAGACAACGGTGTTCGAACACCGATAATCTATTTCTATCCTGTTCCCGTAATGGCCAAGTCTCTGCACCGTAAAACAGAACTGGTCCAACTGCCGCAGCATATACTCTACCCTTCGCAGACAACCGGATGTCGTGACGGCGCCACAGATGTCTCAAGTTGGCAAATGCCAACCAAGCTTTCTGTATGAGCGCCGAAACTTCGTCTGTGATGCGTCCACCAGGTGAGATGTAGCTGCCCAGGCCGCAAAGCTTGTCTACTTTTTCTACAACTTCCCCGATCAGTGTGAGGCTGGGGACTGGGCCATCCCAATCTTGGAGCAGCATTTTATACTTTGAAGATGCAAAGCGCATGCCGAACATCGCTACACTAGCACTCAAACTATCCAGAAAAGCTTGCAACTTACCTGAATCTTCACTTAGTAGCACAATGTTGTCTACATACTCCAGAACAGACAATCTGCCACATAAAGTATTTAAAGCATTTACGGTACAGAACTCACGACGTTACGACGCAGCGACATTATTTATCGAATCTCTATTTATTGTGAAGTTCTTGTAGCCAAACAATACTTCTATAAGAAAGACCCTTCATTAGCTGTGCAAACTGCTCACGCACTGGCTACATGTAATCTCACACCACCAAAGAATTGATCTTCGGAGAAAGTACATGACACTGGCCAAAAATGGCACAGCGTAAGCAGAAAACCAGGGAATCAGTAGCTTTTAGTGTGATAATGTTCGAGCATTTGCTTGGATTGATAAAGTTAGAGAAATCATTCATTCAAGTTTGTTTGTTTACGACAGGTTTATCCATGATAGCTCGTATGTATGTCACTCATTCCCAAGTGTAAACAATCGGAAAAGTTTAGACAAGTAAACAAATAATTTAAGATTCCGAAGGTGAGTGTTTCGTTCGGGAAAACCCTCTCTTCTGGGAAGTCAAGAATCGAAGATTAAATCGAACATGTGTAATGGGTGATATAAAAATTATTTCCACACCAGGTAGTCAGAAAAATGCATTGAAAAAGAGAAGTACAATTGTTTGCCCCGGTGAGTATTATTCTGCCTCATAAACTGCAATAAAATATTAACTTATTCTCGGCTGGTTGTTTTGAAAAGAAGCAATCTACGTAATTAGTTGCAATTATCAGTTCTTTCAGAAAGCAAAAGCGAGTAAGTAAAAAAGTGGTCAACCAATTTGAAAGTTACTTCTAATTCGATGAAGATAGAAAAATGGGCCCAATAGAAGAATTTTATACGCAGGCTAATCAAGTTTATTTTTCTGTGCTTTGCAGTTCATCATATTCCATGCTAGTATACGGACCAATTTTCGGCGAAACCCCTGATCCCTGAACTACCCAATCAGCAGCCAACTTTTAGGCAAAAAGTTGTTTTGGATTAAACATTTTCCTCTTTGAACTACATGTTAATTAACGGACATACGGTCTGTGTCGTCTTCACCACCTGTAGATCTTACTCATTGCGAGTTCATTTGTGACCCTGATTTCGACGTTCCGGTTGTCAACTCACTCTGAGTGTAAGTGTTGGCTGTCAATTAAGGGTCTAAGGGGTAAGGATTTTGATTGTCAATCTGATATTAGACAATTGCAGTCCAACTAGTAGGCACCGCTGAGGAGCCCCCAAAATGACAATACAGCTTCTCGGTGCTCTCGGTTCACTACCGAACAAATAAAATAGCATAATGAGGAGAATGACTGAATTCACAGACAGTAAAACTCACACAGAGGAAACAAAACACAAACACTGTGGATTCGGATGTAACTAAAAGAATAAAGCATGTGCAAATTCTATCAAGCCCATCTTGATAACTTCAGGAGAATGACGGTTAGAATCGAGATAATGTGACTTAAATTTTGATGTTGATTAGAACTACAGAGAATAAATCCGATTGATTTTTAGAAAATCACGAATAAGATGACAAAAGCTGAATCACTTATCAAGTCCTGGATTTATTGTGCATTCACCGGTAATATGACAACGCGGAATCCTTTTGTTGACCTCTTTTTCGTTCTTTATAATATAATTTTAATTAACGCTTGTACAGTTGTTCATGGTCTCGGTTCACAATTCAAAACATTACAGAGCTCTAAGAACTGCACGAAAGCACTTATCAATTGTCGTAGAAGCTACATTCAATTCATTGCCTTACGTTTATGATGACCGAATCCGATTAAGGAGCATATTTGTTGCAGTAAAAGAAAGTTTGGGAGTTGAAAGAAATTGGTACAACTTGAAACTTATGCAATGTTGTATACCATGTCGAATTCCAAAAAGCAATCAAAGTCATTATGATAATGATAATAATTAGACCAAATCTGAACTGGCATTGCGCACTTACTGTTG
>UZAN01042356.1:4354-22325 GCA_900618425.1 Echinostoma caproni
ACCTGAAGAAATTCTCTGGCATGTATTTACCGGGCTTGGTCGATAATTCTCACCGATTCGAAGTCAAATTGATGTCCTTCGTGGAGGCATACTCATCAAACATGTCTGGTGCCCGTGAGAATTCAACTGAGCTACTCCTAGCATGATACTCTAAAATCGTGNTGACCGGGCTTGGTCGATAATTCTCACTGATTCAAAGTCAAATCGATGTCCTTCGTGGATGCATACTCATCAAACATGTCTGGTACCCGTGAGAATTCAACTGAGCTACTCCTAGCATGATACTCTAAAATCGTGAATAACGTTCATGCACTAAATCCCAAGCGTGATGATTGATTTGATTCACACGCTAACCGTTTGATACATTCAAGCTGGTTATGTACAGGTTGCTGAATGTCAATACCACTGGATATAATGCCCATACGCGTTTACCGAATAGTAAATGACTTCCTTATGGTTGGTCCTACTGTGACTGAATTGAAAACCTCTCCTTATTGAGTATACATTCTTGGTTATTGCCGACCGAAGTTTTAGAACATGGCAATGATGATGTAATGCAGGCAGAGAACAGCACAGTATTGCTGTGATTGTGAGAATCTCAAATGGGATCAGGGTTCATCAGTTCATCTTCACCTTGTCGAATGAGTTAGAGTGATGTCAACTGTGATCTATAGTCTCTCTGCAATTTCAAAGGCCCCTGAGTATTGCTAGCCCCGGTAAATTTCCGGTCAATGCTCTTAGATAAACTGGATTATTTCGTACTAAGAAACCGGAGGTTACTAGTACAGTATGAGAATTGAAGACTGATCATCAAAGAGAATATTTTCATAGCATCACGACCACTGATGTATCATCGATTTTGACTAGCTTGTACATACAGTACGAAAACTCGGGCGTGGCCGTTCAATCAGGCTTGGATGGGATTGGACAAGTAAGCGGAAACATCTATCATTTAGGCAATGTTGGTTCGGCGGGACTGGTGTTAGACAAATCATCGAATGTGGACGACACAGAGTCGAGCAAAAGCACTAAGTGAAGCCTCGTTAAGCTTTAGTTAGTTGATCGTTGCAAATCGCCGTAGTCGATTAACTTCATTTCACTCAACAATCGGTCGGAGTATGATTCAATAAGCAATGACTCACATTTCCGTAGGTCGAACAGTGAATACGATGAAGTCAACTAGGCCAGATGTTCGAAAGACGAACCCCCAATTAAGTTAATCAACCGGACATGATTGACTCTCACAATGTAGTTGAACTGCGTAGTAGGTTTTACGCTTGCTTCATAATAATAATAATATTTAGAATAGTGATAATTATAATAATAATAATAATAATAATAAGCATAGTTTTGGTAATCTCGCTTAATAACTCTTACTTTTGTACTCCTCACGTGAACAATTTTGACAGGTGATGTCAGAAGCCGGGCTCGTGTTTCGTGGCTTATCTCACAACCCACCTGTGACTGTATTGGTTGAAACCTGATCTCGAGGGCAAAAACCGCTCTCGTTTTTATGTACACATCTGGTAGGCCAGTGGTAGTTAATCTCCGGAACTTGTAATCCAATAAACATCTGATCTTAAATATCTATTCTTCGTGAATTTTGAAACATCACGCAATTAATTGAGGAAAGTTATACAATTAAGAAACAGATGTTTCCAATTTTTGTATCCAGATAGAAGGTTTACATGAAAAATTAAGTAAATTTAAATATTTCACTTTTTACTCTCTATCATTCGCTCAGAGTTGGCATTGTTTCTTGTTTCGGTAAACCAAAGTTCGAAATTCAAAACATTTTTTTTATTGGCAGCTCAATAATGCAAACCCTTTACATGTCACATAGAAATTTTACAAAACATTCCAAAGAACTTTACAAATGGAAAAATCTAAATTTGCATGATTACTCACAAGTGTTAAATGTTCGGTGTTCTCATGCTTTCTCCAACTGCGATTCAAATAATTCAACTGTAGAAAAACATGGAATGGAAGAGAATCGCATACACTGAACAATCTGACTGCAAACGAGTGATGTCGGCGGTTCGGATGACTGCTCTCAGATAATTATTTTGAGGTAAAAANTTGTATTATGTTGTATATTAAGATTACGTCCCTCTCCCACCAGAATTCTACGATACTGGGACCAGTAAAGCTCCAATATTGGCAGTCTTTTGGAGTATGTCCTGTCATACAGACCTTTTATCATTTTGTTGCAAATCTTTACGGACATTCTAGTGCCTTCGTTTGGCGATCATCATACTCATCGATCATACTCTGGCACAGAGCGTGGGATATATATATATATATATATATATACATATATATATATATATGTATATTGAAAAGGAGAAGGCAAGCACTGCGTGATAGTATTTATTGTGACGTTTCGATCCAGAATAGGATTCGTTGTCAAACGATAAAACGTGTGAATGAATTGGGTCTGCTTGTGCCTCGCACTGTGGTTTACGTCGCGCCTGTTTGTACATCAAGCCCGCGTTCGTCATTAGTTGTACAATTGTTGCGTAATGTTTATCGATTTCAACGTGTCGATTGAATGAGTTGGTCGAAAGCAGCGCTTCAAGAATCAGACGTTTCTCCTTCCTCTTTGCCCTTTGACACTACTTTTGCATCATTGATTCTGACCTCGTGATCTGTCGTTGCGCCGTGGTTTCAGAGGTGTGACTTCGGGTCGGCAGGTCGTAGTGCAAGTCTGTTCGTGTAGGCGAGTGGACAGTTGTTTGCCTGTCTTTCCTACGTAATGTTGGTCACAGTCTAGACACGGAATTGTGTACACCACCCCTGATTGGTCGTGTAGTTCTACATAATCCTTGACGTTGAACAAAACTCACCGCAGCGTTGTTGTACGTTTGTGGGCAATGGTAAAACACAGAGTTCAAAGGATGCGATCGGCAGTATCTGCTTCCCCTACATATGAATGGTAATAAGAGTTTTATTTTTTTTCTCTTCATCCTTCGGTTTTCTTTTTCCCCTAAAGCATGACTGGACGAAAATTTTGGGGTATCCATTTGTGCTGAATTGATGGAACAGAATGCATTCGTCCTTGGTGCCGAATTTCTTCTGTGCTACAATGATTGTCCGCACGGCGGAATAAAGTGTAAACATAGCTCCTTAGGTGACACGTGGAGTGATTGCTGTCATAGTTCAGCACCTGGTCTGTCGTTGTGGGTTTTCTGTACACAGTGGTTTCGGTGTTTCCTTCTGGTTTTCTAATGACGAGGACGTCTAAGAAAGGGAGCTTCATGTCGTTTTCCTCCTCGCGGGTAAACGTTATCCCTGGCATAACCTTGTTTAGGGTATCATGGAATTGTTCGATTCTTTCTGCCGGTAGCACCACAAAGGTACCGTCCACACATCGAACCCAGATGCGATCGTGGTATTCTGCAAATGCCTTGGTTTCGAATTTTTTCATCACCGTATCAGCTAGTAGGCCGGTTATTGGTGACCCCATTGCAGTACTTTTCACCTGTCGATATATCCTTCCGTCAAACTGTAGGTAGGTTTCCATGCAGAGTTCAAGCAGCTCCATGATGTCAGTCACTAATAGTGGTGTTCTTTCTGGAAGACGAGGATCATCTGTTATCAGATTCCGTATGCTCTCCAGAGCTAATTGTGTGGATATGTTTGTAAACAGAGATGTGACACCGAAGAATACCAGTGTTTCTTTATATATATACGTATATATATACGTAATCCGGAGCGTTTCATCGAGAAGAGCGTAACAGAAAAGCCGACATTGCCAAAACTAATCACAACCAAAAGGAAAGAACTATGCTTACAGCCCTCATTTAAAGGCGATACGAATGGTGATCTACGAAGGACATCTGGAGAGAGCAACTGCACAAACATGTCCAGGCGCCACTCTACTAAACTTCCTCTCCCTCTATATATACATATATATATATTTACATATATATATATATATCCTGTTCTCCGAGTTTGGAATTTTCGTTGTACACGTTTAATCATCAGCCGAGGTGATATCGTTAACATTCGTAAAACCCTTGTGGATATTCTCTGCATAGAGGATGCACCTAGGCATGAAATCAACCTGTAGGATGCACAAACCACTTCCTGTACAGAGGAAAGTGTAAGAAAAAGAGACATCAGTAGAAGAAAAGGAATGTGCTGGCAATAATCTGATGTTAACAGCCCTCAGAGGAACACTTGATCCCTCATCTCAACTAATGTCACAATAATACATGCAGTAGGAGAAACCAGCAAGAATCAGCAAAGCTTAGTTTATACAGAAAACGACGCATGAAGGTGGGTAAATACTTCGATCTATGGCCCCTACCGATGCTCGGAGCAGTATGTTTCCAGAGTAAAAAATGATGTGAGCGGCGGTTTCTCATAACGGTCATGAAGGCATCAGAATCACCTGGAATGAAAAAGCTTGTTTAAATTTGCAACCCCCCCCCCCAAAAGCACATGTACACGCCGGACTGTTACCAGCAATAATCTATTTGGTGTTTCATGTTTCTTGTCTTCAAAGGATGAATGGACGACCTATTTGAGAAATGCCGTTAAGTTCATCAGAGTCAATCAGAGTCAGCGTGTTGGTTGGCAGTCAAAAGCTATTTAATTCCACCGGATCCAGTGTGATTCGATATCGGACCCGAGGTTTCGTTGGTCCTATTCTCTTTCCAGAAGTCCTGCAGCTGCTACAGTTTAGCACTATTAAAGATAGTGACGGGTTTGTGCTTTATAAGGTAGTGGTAACATGTAAAGAAATGCAGACAGCCAACTTATTCAGAGCGTTAGACTTCGAACCCCTTGCGGTCGGGTTGCGATCATTTCGGATTTGGTCAAAATCTCAAGTCGATGATTAGATGTCATGACAAGTATTTTTGACGTGCAATTCTCAATGAAAAAAAACATTGAAAGAAAATTAAAGGAAAAATGCTTACGTAAAAATACGACTGCAGTTTTAGCAGTAAAACGTGACCTGAGTACGTTTACGCATTATCGATGTGGATCACGAGGCAATGTGATTTCAACCGTAAAACGCGTTTGAAGCGCATCCGATCCTTGTCAGTGAGTTAAATAACGAAGATGGGTGGTAACGAACAAGAGTAGTCAAATGTGGAAGTACCAAAACTGCATGCCGCAAGCGAACGTGGCTGAGGGTGCTCGAATCCCATCATCATCACCTCCTGACTTCTCATATTTTATTGTCTGACCAAATTTCGGAGAGGTTTGTTTTCCCTTTCGCGAAAAAAAGTAAATTTATTTACATTCATTGAAACGGGGCAAAAATGGGAACGAAGCAGGACACAAGTTATCTTATTTAAAATTTTTCTCTGCTCCAATTTTCTACCATCGTGGAAGCCAATGACAATAAAATAGCACAATCGATTGATTCTGTTCAGCAAAGATAACTTTCATTTTGTCTATCTCTCTTTTTTTGCAAGATCCTCGGAGATTTGGGTTTTATTACTCGCCAAAACTGAATGCATCTCCATTAGTTGAATGCCAACATGCTTGCCATTGGAACTGCATAGCGTCAGCTCCGTATTTTCCGTATGTGGATATTTATTGAGTTCCGCAGAGAACTGAGTAACGAATCACTCACTCAGTTCCCTGTCGAAAGTGATCATATTTAGCAAACAGCATTGAACGTCTACAGTTTGCGTGCAAGTGGGTGGGGGTCGGTGAGACCGGACGGGACGGAAAGGGAGAGGAAGCAATAAAAAGCAATAAAAAAGTGAGAATTGGAATGGGATAAAAATTGTACAGAAGAGCTCTGGGAAAAGCACGATGTGTTTATGAGATTAAAAATTAAATACGGATGGCGTGCGATCAACGTTTTGCCCCCTCCCCCCTCAAGAAAGATCCACAAGTTCTATATACATTACATTAGCAATGTATTATAGTTTGGATAATATGCACACATATTTTTGGACTGTTTCATCGAAAGAGGCGGTCCAATTTCTGTGATAGAACTTAACCAAGGCGGAGAGAGAATGAACGAATGTAAACTAACCAGGGCCGCATTCAATCAATTATCCGATTTCCCATCCAGTTGCGCTGATTATTTCCAGATATTGATGGAAATATTCCACAGTGCAAAACGTTTCTCTTCGGTTCCATTGGTGGAACACATGAGGCACAAATGGTGACAAAACGATGCTTGAGCTACACAAAATGAGCGAGATCAGATGCGTGAACTCATATCGGAATGGTTGCCCCAGCAAAGAGGGAGTATGTAAATATGTAAGGAAGTCTTTTTCTTTGAAGATGATTATTCTTTAATAGTTCTACCTACTGGAACTCGTAAACTATCTGTCCGAGAGAACCAAACAAATTAGGAGGCGTTTGTAAGATAAACTATTTACTTGGGTCAAACCGCAGATATCTCGATATAATTTAGGATAATTTATGATGTCCCTTCTGTGCCGTACTGACGGATTCCCAGGCTAAACAATTTGTCTGGAATAAAAATGAGAGTTGAATAACTGAACACATTTGTGTTCTGTGCGTGATGATCCTCATATTCAAGGGAGATAAAAGAATTAGTGCCATTGTAAGTCAACAACTTCTGGTACACAGGGAACAAATCTCCCACAAATGTACGCTTTTGAATGTCTTATACGGCTGTAAGTTGGATGACTGATTTGAATGTAAAAAGATCAGTGCAATAATCACTGTGGCCACGTAGCCGAGGTAGTAGGTTGTTTGCTGTATAAAGACCTAGGTGGCATTTATGTGTTCATTCGAATCCCAACATGGCTATTAAACTTTTCTCAATTGCAATATTAGACTTCAATCTGCCAATCAACAATTCGTTTCTTCTGTTTCCGTTTGGCGTGACACGATAGAATTCATTCAAACGTATACGATTACACTTAGCGTGATTGCCCAATCCAGAAAAACTATATGGATAGAGAATATTTGACACGTTTCAACTTGCGTATTCCATACCCCTGACACATTTGGGAGGTCGTGCAACGACCACAATTTGAGAATTAAATAAACTGTTTGGGTTGCGCAAACCGGAATTCGGTCCGTAATCTGAGACAGAAAACGGCAATCCCGATCCATCCTCCTGGCTCAGGAAATCCCCGTTAGATGACATTGAGCGTTTTTAGGATTTGATGATCTGCATTCAGCTGACATAATTTGTCGATCTGTCTGTCTTATCTCGCTTTGCCTCACGCTCTCTCTCTCCAGCTCCTTATCTCTATCACTCGCTTGTTCCCCTTGGGGAACCATCAAACCCAATAATCCGAGCTGTCAGCTGTACAATTGTGCTTGGTGATTACTTGCCACATCGGAACATTTCAAATGTTTTGCAAATTCATAATGTGCAATCCGCCCCGGAATGCACCTGGGGGCATGCCCGATCTCTCTCTCTCTGTGCATTCACAAGCGCAATACACAGCCAAATCCGGTAAACAAATTGCGATGAAAATGACTGGGATAATGATGTGGAAAATGTGGAAGATGAGGAGGAGGAGGAGTTTGACGTTGATGATGTCGATTTAATCGGTATTTGCATACCAGAATAAAAGACGGTGTTTGGGTAGAATTGAAATAAAACAAAACAGCTTAGAAAAAATGGGCTGATACGAAAAAACAGTGTTCGGTAAAATAAAAAACACGGATTCAAAAGCATTCACCTCTCCGGACAACAAACAATATTTTTGTACGGGATTGACGTCCGGTGACAAACTGACGCGCAGAAGATGAACCTCCAAGTCCAGGCAAGTGGAACACGAGTTCGGTAGTTTATGTATACTGAGAGACAAAAACACAGGCAATATATAACGCATACGTCGTATTATGGAAAATGTCACAGTTCCCTTTGTATGAATGGCCAAACGATTGGTTATCATTTTTGAAGAACTGTGACCACGGAATTCGTTGAAAAACATGATTCGGAAAACTGTGGAACATTTCAATGCGGAAATACCTCAACATACATCGATTTATTACTGCAAACAGGACTTCGGACGGATAAGTTGAGCTTCGATAACTGATACCTTACACAAAAGCTTTATTCGCTAAAAGTGGAACCGCGATTGAAGAAAACAGTGACCTCTTTCAATTGATATGGCTTATTTGTTTTGAACAGTCAACGTAAACAACCTTCGGGATTGCACTCAAACGAGATCCTAAGCTGTCGGTATCGGAGGATTCAAACACACCATTATATTTTTCGGCGGGAGGTATTCATCTAAAGCATACAGTACTTGCCGATTTTGATGCACTAAACTATTTTTTTGATGATCAAACTGAGTTTAATTATATTTATATCACCTCTATTAATATGTTAGGATTTGACAATAATTTATCCATCATCCATTTCGATCTACTTAGTTTCTAGTCTGCATAGGTATCAATTAAATGTGCCTGATTTTGGTTGCCCAGATTAAATTATCTGGACATGAAAAGCGCAAACTTTGTCAAGTACGAAGACGCAATATTCAAGAATTATCCCAAATTATATCTCTAAACCCTTGCCATCTCGGTTTCTTGTTATCAGGCATTTTTTATCCGACATATAATCCATTATAACAACTCTAATGAATAACCAAATGCAATTCTTTCACAACCCGAAGAAGTTGCATCAAATAAGGTTTTGTAATAATAATCTATGTGTGATATCTAACTCACTGAATTCGAGAAATACTATTTCAATCAAAGTCAACCTTGAAATCAAGGTCATTTTGGTGCACAGCTTTGAATGTTCTTATTGTTATCACTAAAATGAAGCAAGCAGCACTCAAAACCAAAAGTTCTCGTTATCTCGGGAAGAGGACAGAAACAGAATTGCACGAGCACACAAGCTGGGATTTTTGATATCAAATTTTGCCCAATGCTTTAACGGTAACAAAAGCACAATTTACAGGATAATCCATGGGAAAACAACAACCAGAACAGCTTGCGGAGGCCGTAAACCGAGTACATCCAAACAGGAGGACGACCTTACTCGTATTACTCTGAAAAAATATTGCCGAGGCTTGAGAGACTTACAAAAAAAAACATTTGGGGTGAGAATTTCTGGAATGACTTATTCCACAAATGAGGGAGTTTTTCACCCTCAGTTGAAGGCACCATGAATAGTGGGGAATTTGTTTCAGTAATGACGAAAAGGTTTCCAGAAGTTAATGTAAAAAATATTTATCGTTTTTCAAGGCAACACTCCCTGTCCTGTTTCACGGGAGGTCAGTACATTTATTTAGTTAAGGAAACTGGTTCAGTTGTTACTTGCTTTTAGACATCAGAAAAGATGCACGAGTCTATGGTCCAATTCATGCAACTTCCCCCTAACAGCCCGGATCTTAATGTGATTGAAAGTCTTCTTTATGTTTTGAAGAGAGACAGAGGTCAATGTGCTACCTGTACATTGGATATTGGATTCAAAAGTGCGCTACGTAATGGAGCACACATATAAAATAACTTTATAACAAAATTGGTGGATTCGATGCCGAATAGACTCGAAAAATTCCTAAAGAACAATTTGTAGACCAATCGACTACTAGTATACATAAACTTAACGTCTTATAATCGACGTTAATTTGTTACAAATGAAAACTGTTTCATTCTCTTTAGTTATCTCTTAATTCTTCTTGGTCTACGTTCAGCAATACTGAAGAAATGAGAGTATCCGGTACATTCGGAACCATTCCATCTGCTGAGTATAAACAAATCAGGAAAATCAATGCTATTAAGTTTGATCAAGAGTTATTTATTATTATTTGGAAAACGCATTTACTCCAGTATTCATTCTGTTGCCTAGGCGAACTCACAAGTGTTTTTCCAACGGGGACCCATTGCTACCGGTTGGATAACACTTACCTGTAAATCAGACCGAATAAAGAAACTAAAAGAATTATTTTCGTCAATTCAACAAACATTCACATCCCCTTCTGGTATTCCCCAATACAGCAAACTGGTTGCTTCAAAAGAAAAGATCAAATTGCAATACTGCACGATTTATGTCCAGGACGATTTCGATCCATCTCAACATGGTACACACTGCAGAAAAAACATCAGATATATAGGAATTTAGCATGACAACAAAAAAGAGCAAAATACAATGAAACAAACAAACATAAAAGGGGTGAGGGGTTAAAAAGACTGTCACCAGGGTAAGGATAAACTAACATAAAGTTCTTCCTGTTGACACAGGAGGGGCTTCCATCGGTTGATTGCAATCGGTTCTGCAAACCATAACAATCNAGATCATCCGAAACGCCATGCTTCGGTCGATCTGGTGTTGCGTCATCAGAAGATGTCGAGTCATGGCTGAAGACGGAGTCTTGTAGTTTCGACCGTCGTTTCTATGCCGCAGAACTGACCCAGATTGCGTCATTTGACTTTGAACCCGAAATCGTTCTGGACATAAATCATGCAGCACTGCAATGTGGTCTTTTCTTTTGAACTTGATCTCGAGAAAGACTTGCTTCAACTTGGTTGTTCCCGGACAAAACAATAATCGTACTCATTTTAGGTGCCAAACTCGGTTTTTCACGTAGCCTACATTGGGTACTGTATCGGACGAGTGTATGCTTTCCACTGACATTGATTCGAATCGTACATGAACTAAGATCGTCCACATATCCCACCCCCTGCCGCTGCAATATGACGTTTGTTTTACGGTGCATTATCTCCAGGACCTAATCATTCAGATAAAGAAATGGCCTTAATAATAACGTGCTTCACTTCAGTGCCTCGATCTTTGTTCCCGGTCAAATCATCCACCACAGATTTCTGGTATCACATACTGTTATAATTCCAAAAGACGGTGCTGGTCGAGTATATTCCTTTATTGAGGATTACAGATGGGAGGTCAGTAAATTTGCATACAGAACACAAAAACCAAAACAGAAATGTGCCATTGCAATTCTTTCCGACACACAGGATAAGGTATAGAGCTGTCAGTAGTTATTCTTCCAAACATATCACTTGGTACTTGATGCTCTTGTTATAATTTTGATCATCGAAAGTTACCTTCTGCCCACAAGTGAGTAGTATCCCACAACAATACTACCAGTTACCTCTCAACCGACGCTGCATTGTAGGATATTTTTCAACAGATTTGAATATGGGTGTGGTCTGTAGCTCACGTTGATGGTTTGTGAGGGCTTGTGTTCGCTGAGCACTGACGCACTGACGATGTCACCTCGGCTGGTGATGAAACGTTTGCGATCTAAACGCCAAGCTCAGCGAACACAAGACCCCGCAAATTGCAGGATATTCCTACAACACTAGTTAAGTAATGTCGGTATAGCTATTCGTTCCATTCATCTGCTCTCCTTATTTGAATGGGGAAATTGTCGAAAGATGGTTCTAATAACGGCGCAACTCACGGGCTTGTTGCGTGGGAAAAAGAGTTTACGGTATCAAACACTCAGTTTTTCACAAATTCTAATACCAAAATTAGAAGTCACCTAATGGTCATTGTCAGTTATCTGATACTAATCAGTCCAAGTAAGTAGTTTGTTTCACTTCAAAAACTATGAGCAGTATACTTATTATTGACTTATTTTCACTCACTGTCAGCCCCAATCTGTCTGTTTCTTTACAACACAAAACGGTAGTAGTTTAAACATCCTATTGCGATGTCCTTCGCCCGACGTACTGACACCGATCATTCACCTGTCGTCGAATCATTGCTGAACGCGGTTTGTCTAATGCTTTCATCGGTTCGAATTTAATCGTTTCAACAAATTTTTCCCTATAAACTGTGAGATGAATCACAAGTAGAACGATATCCACCTAATCCACCGTCAGTGTACTTATACGGGGGCTATTTACCGATAAAACGGGGTGTCAAAGGAACGTAACAAACCCCTAATAGTCCACATCGAAATCGGGGTAAGTTTGTGAACAGAAGAACTATCAATTTTGCACAAGCGGAATGTACCGTGACTGAAAATTCGGTGTTTGTATCAGTTAAACCCAAGATATGCCAATCACTGGTTTTATAACACTCTTTCAAAGTATCACATCCAAAGTTGGAACGGATATCTTTGAAGAAATTGTGCGTTGTGCTCATAGTATAGGAATGTTTGGATTAGCCACAACGAGCAAAAACCAAAAACAACAGTTTTCTGGTTGACGACGTTTCGACCCTCTTGGAAAGCCTTTTTCAAGTCAGTTAACAAGCAGACATTAAACAAAAATCGTGAGAGAAACCGTATCCATTGCAGGTGCTTGTGATTGGTCTAGGGGTAGGAACGATTGAGTTAGTGTGTGTGTGTGGTTTGTGTGTGGGGTAATAGATGAGATCATGTAAGTTGTAAATGAAGCAAGAAGTCAGAGTTAGTGGTGTCGTCATAGAAGATGGAAGATTAGTCTTTGAGCGGTTTTGTGGTGTGGTTAGATTAAATCTTGTTTGTTAATGAGCAAGTGTGTGTGTGTGAGCGGTTGGTTGTGCAACTGGTATTAAGCCAGTGAACTGATAATTGGGTCCCGTCCGATCGATTGACGCAAAGTGGATTGCTGTTGATGAACAGTGACTCCGTAATTAAACGTCCTCTATATGACCTAAAACCTTGTTTCAGAATAATCGGTTTTTCGAAGTTAATAGAGTGTCCCTCATAGATGGAATGTAGAGCAATCGTTGAGTCCCTCTCAAGGATCCCTGAGCTCCGAGCATGTTTGGATTTCCTATCGTGTTCGGGTACCCGCGTCTTTAGTTGTCGACTTGTTTGGTCAAAGTACCTATCTGTATATTGTTTACATCTTATCCGGTAAATAGGATTCGATTGATCAGCTTTTGGTCGTCTATCCTTAAGTTGCATCAGAAGTGAACGAAGAGTGTTAGTTGCACTAAAAGCGACCCGTGTATTGAACCGATTCAATATGTGTTGGATATCTCCTGACGTATTGCGGAGATAAGGTATTGTTGATTGACTTGAAAAAGACCTTCCAAGAGGGTCGAAACTTCGTCAACCAGAAAATTGTTGTTTGGCAGATTTGAAGTTCGTATGTCGATTGTGAAAAGTTCAGTAGCCTCCGTGGGATTCGAACCCACTCATGGATGCCGCATACGCTTTGGTTTTCTCTTGTTGTGGCTAATCCAAACATTCCTATACGGATCTAAAAATTTACCTTTATTTCTCAGCACGTCTTTAGTTGTTGACTTGTTTGACCAATGTACGTGGCTGAAACACTTTTGCCCTGGGGTAATGATGTCATCTTGCGATTCATGGAGTAAGGGTTTTTTTACTTCCAGCTCAAAGATTTTCTGTTCCAAGCAAAACGATATAATTATCTCGTGTTCCTGGGTGACCGTCATAAATTTAAAAAAAATCATACCCAATGAAATTGAATCTCTTGAAATGGATTCAATAAAGACTGGAGAATTGGAAACCATAGAAGAACAGAAGAACCTAACTGGTCGTTTTTTTCGAATTCACATTTACAGTGCAAGGCCAATGTTCCAGGGACATATCGAAAGCACGGTGTTCCATCAACAAGATTCTCACACTGCTAATATAAGATCCAACCAGGTAGAAACAGGTACTTAATGCTTTCTAGCCGTTCACTTTAAAGTTGGTTTTACTCTGCACACAACGGAAGTCATCATCTCACATCATAGTTAAGGGGAAACCAAACTTTATCCGGGTTGCTATCAATCTGCTGCAGATGTGTACGATGTGTCAGTGTTTCGCAAAAAAAACAGAATTATTGAATCTGATTTCAATCACACCAATCACAACAAACGATAAGGCAGATGACAGTCTGGAAGCCGCACAAACTACGACAGGTGAACCTACGGGCAAGGTTTTGGCACTACCACCGCGATGTGGAACTTTTCACATTGATAAAATGGAACAAGGGGCATCAACTGAAACGTTTCACCTATGTTGGATTTGACAGGACCAAGTGTGTCCTCGAAAGCCCACTTCGTTGCTACATTTCACTTATCATTTACATGTGTTGTTGTTGTTGAACGATGGCTGAAAATTGTTGCAATTTTTTAGATTCATTTGCATCCTACTGAAATGTGATTTGAGCACTATTTGTGCACTGACTTTGCATCGTCGATCAAAGTTGTCGACTGAAAATTTGTAACCGGTTCAATTTGAACAGGATTTCACGTGTTCTTTAACAAAGTACGCATCAGAAACTGAGCGTATATACTGTATAGGTGCTTGTTTCGGGCGAAACACATATACAAAGAGAAACCAATTCGCAATGAAGTCAGTCAATTTCGAGTATACATTTTTTACTGGCTCTGTGCTACTGGGAAATTTTGTCTAGTCATTTATTTACTACACACAATATATTTAGCACCGGTATGGGATCAGTTTGATCATCATCATTGATCCGGTACGTTCAGCATGCGAATAGTAGAACAAATTCAACGTGTTCTCCGGTCTCTAATGAATTGTTCCTAGAAAATTGGTTCTTGATAGATATCATCCGGGTGAGAAACGGTAAATTACTAGTTGGGATCGAGGTAAACATTAAAAAAAAGAAAAACAATGGAATCACACTGTCTGGTTGGAAATAAATACTCATTACTTGTCGTCCAGATATGGACGGGAAAATATAATGATTCAGTGGTCAACATGCATGCATGCATGCATGCACATTGTTGCACACAGTTCCAACGCGTACTATTTCCTGTTTTGCAGACATGAAATTTATTTTTCGAAAACCGACTATTTTTCGAATGACGTTGAACAGTGTGCGTGTTTGTGTTTGTGTGTCTGTGTGCGTGTGTATTTGATATGTCAACAATGCTCCCATTCTGTATCAGTCATACTAAATAATTGACCGGATGTCAATTATAGTCATTTGCAGATCAGGTCTCTAATCGCCTGTAAAAATTCACAGGAAAATAAATCTACACATTCTCATCTTGCCCGTGGATTTTGACATTCAAGTCAAGTCAAGGAATGGTTTTCTACACCCCGAGAGGTGGATATTCAGCAACCACATAACCATAGTGTGTCAAAAAATACGTAACACACAATAGTATGCTACAGCAGTTAAAAGGATGTGAAAAGTGACAGCAACATCCAAAATGAGTGGCACACCTGGGTGTTCATGAGGGATTTAGTGTAGTGTTTGACGCTGATTTCCCGTAACGAGGTGTTGGTTTGTTAGAAATCTGGCGAGACAAGGAACGACAGACCGCCTGTAAGCTTCAGTACGAGTCTTTATGAGTTTGTGAGTGGAACGGGTAGATGAGTGAGAAAGGCAGTCGCTAAGAGAGGAATAAAGAGGATGGGAGATATCAGATAGATCTTATTAGAGAATGTTTTACAGGACTTGAAGTGATGTGCACCACAAACTCTACTAGATGTTCCCGTGGTATGAGACTACAAACGGAGAGAAATCTGAGGAATCGGGAAATGAGTTTGAGGTCCTTGTTCAAAAGACCAGGGAAAATAACAGGGGACTCATAAAGCCAATGAGGCAAAACGCACGCAAAAACAAAACGCCTTATGAGATGGCTTGGAATGGAAAGGGATTTAAGGCGTAAAACATAAAAATTGAGCCCCCTGACCTTCAAAAAAAACGTCATTGACATGGTCAGACCAGGTGAGATTATGATTAAAAATAACACCTAGGTATTTGACAATCAGTTTTCGTACCATCTGCTCACTCAGGATAGATAAAGGTTGGCTGGCGTGTGATAATTCATCAAACTTTTGCTCTTTCAGAAGAGAAAAAATTACGTCACTACATTTTTGGGGTTCATGCAGAGGTTTCTTTGTTGTGATCATTCAACTAATCCAATCACGTCTTCTTGCAGAGTCGTTTGTAATGATGAGTTGGGGTAGGACAGTCCGAATATTATATCATCTGCATACTTGACGAGAAGAGAAGAATTGCTCACAGGCATAGAGGAAATGTAGGCAGAAAATAGAAAAGGGGATAAAATGGCGCCTTGTAGTACGCCTTTTGAGGAGGACAGCAGTGAAGATGTACGTCCTTTGTAACATGTGAACTGCTGACGGTTTGAAAAATATTTGGCCAAGAGTTTAATCGTAGAAGGTTGAATTCCGCCCGAAGAGAAGGTATTTAACAAGGTTTGTCGATTAATCGTGTTGAAAGCATCACTATAGTCAAGAAAACATATGCGGACAGCCTTACTTTTCTTGTCCAGGTTAGATAAAACATAATGGGATAGATTAGCAAGGGCATCCAGGGTACCACGGGAATGGGTGTATGCATACTGGTTAGGGTCAACAACATTGAATTGTGCCGATAGTGTCTTAAGGAAGGGCCTCTCAAACACCTTCAGGACAACGGAGGTGCAGGCAATGGGACGGAATTTTGAGGATCCTGTCTTAGGCACAGGGGTGATAGAAGCTAGTCTCCAACAGTCGGGTATACGTTGCTGCAAAATGCAGTCATTAAAAAGTGCACACAGTACAGGGGAAATGAAGGTAGCACATTCTTTCAGGATAGTGCGTGAAACTCCATCGGGGCAGCAGGACTTGTGAGGATTTAACTGAGACAACTCTTTATAAATATCGACAGGTGCAACGATGGAGACGGGGTCAATGGTGTTTACTTCATATCCATTAGTTAGGGCAGTGAAAGCGGTCCCGTCGTTGATGAAACTCCNGGTGCAACGTTGGAGACGAGGTCAATGGTGTTTACTTCATATCCATTAGTTAGGGCAGTGAAAGCGGTCCCGTCGTTGATGAAACTCCGGTTCAGACCATCTATGTCCACCGCAGCAGGTGAGCGGTGTGAGATTTGATGCCAGAGATCCGCATGAGGGCTTGCAAAGTAAGTAAAGCATAATTTACCTGTAACGAATTTGAATAGAGAGGAGGAAAACACAGATTTACACAACTAAACCATTTCGTTACATCCGTGCAATTGCATACTACAGTATGTGTGATCATTAATATATGGTCAGTAAGCAACGTAATCATAGGCGGAGAACGATTGCGGTCACAATAACCCACAAGGTATTAAATCTGTACCGGAATGTTTGAATTAGCCACAAACATTCCGATACACATCTAACGCTATGAGCACGACGCACAATTTATTCAAACACAACCGTGCCAAATATAGATCTGATACCGAGGTCCACAAAACATCTCATATTTGGTGATTGCAATATTATGTTGCTCGTACTCGTTTGTTCTTATTTCGTCTCTAACCAAATTAAACTGATGTGAAATTTCGGAGAAAGTAAATCGTGAATGCTCAAAAAGTGCTGAACATTTTACAATCAGTATGGAAAACGAGCGAATGCCATTTGATCTATACTGTTCCATTGTGCATGGATATCTCGTACACGATAGATTCCGGTGTGTCATTCAACACCCACCCACCATTTCCCTTAAAACGCTGAGGCATCCGGCAATCCAGGTTTGTACAGGTGCATACTACAGTCTATGTGATCATTAGTATGTGGTCAGTAAATAACAAAATCATAGGCGCAGAAAGATTGCGGTCAAAATGACACACGAAACACATTTGTTACCAAGGTAGTGCCACAGTGATAAGCCATTCAAGCTATTTACACAGTTTGGGGTGGTAATTTTGATTGGCTAGTACCTCAGCGTATTTCAGAATCCTGGTGTTGTTTGTGTTGTAGAAAATTCTGAACGCGTCGAGCAGCATTGACACGTTAGAGCAGACTCGTTCCAGTCAAACTCACTGTTGTACGTACCTGTGTAAAAAAAACATACGCCTAAAACGCTCACGGTACGTTGCTTGCTATTATGGTTACTCTGTTTATCGGTGTTGTTCTTGCTGAAGTTTAGAAATGATATAATAAAATGGAAGCACACTTTCATCAGAACAACATTTGAAAATATTGAATACAAACAATGTTTCGTCCATACAAGCTCATATTTGGGTCAAGTTTTGAAATAAAAGCTGCTGTCCTGAGCATTTAGTGCCACCTCCTTGGTTGTGTTGCAATTGATTACTTAATTAATTATCAATACAAATACTATTTTAAAGGGTAAGTATAGTAAATAAGTAGTCTTTTCATCTAAATGTCATTTGTTTGACT
>UZAN01042356.1:26227-42985 GCA_900618425.1 Echinostoma caproni
CAGTGACATCGGCAGGCGCACTAGGGCTGGCGGTTACTGCAGTTATGGTTTTCAAATCATCAATGAGACTATGTTTTCAGTGATACGTTCAGTTTCAGTTACGGCTTGTAAATCTGCAATTTTATGCGCCGGTTTTGGTTACTGTCTTTGAACTGGCCATTTTTAGAAATAGTAGGAGAACAGACAGGAAAGCAGAAAGTGGAAACGAATAGAAAATGGAGAATTTCAGTGGACAAAGGTTGCAAAAGAACGTGAGAAGATGCATGAACGTCACTGTTTAAGTTACTCAGCCATATCACTCAGTGTTTCAGTTAGGACGATCCCGAGGTCCCCAACCAGGGAGCCTAACAGGTCCTATGTGACCGAGTCTCCTGGTTAGGGTTTTCATACCCTCATGCCAGGTCTTAGTTTGACCACCCTGGACATTTTTCTAAACACTACCGGCTTCGGCGAACATCGCACGGCGCGGCAACCCATTTGGTGACATGCGTAGCACATGCACCCAATTAACTAACATAATCTATGGCGGTCGTTCACTTGTTCCAGTGGGCGACGATTATGGTTACCCAGAACCGTGATACCCCCCCGCCTCCTGAATACCCTTATTTGGTTGAGATTGAGCCTATGTGCTGTCGAGATTTTCATCCGTTAATTTGTTTTGTATCCATTCCGTCCGCTATTGAGCGTACGTGACACGTCACGTGACAGTAGTTGTGCCGGGCACAACCTCTACCTTATGGAATAGTAGTAATTTAGTTCATAGATTGCAGATTAGTCGTTTTGACATACAAATACTATCACATTTGCTGATGACATGTTTGCAAACGAATTATAAACATCTTGGGATGATCAGACCACCATAAAAGAAATAACCATATCCTAATCAGAACAGTATTTAATTGGATCATTGCACACTGTACTGTATTTCCTAGACATCTTAGGTTTAACACGCCTTGAATATGCATATTTAATACATATTTCCGCGAGGATTTGCAACCTGGGGACAGGGGGCTACCCACCTGATGCATTACCAGATTTTCCTATATGAGCAAACTCTTTCTCTAAGTGGGAGACATTGTTCATCCGTCGCTATCACTGTTACCAGTTACCAGACATGCACTGGTGAGCGGCACGTTGACCCTGGATGACTAAAACACATCCTGGATCAATGAAACTTCTCAAACCAGTCTAAATATATACATGAAAATTACCTTGTGGGATACTTCAAGTTCAACATAATACACTTGGAATGTAATGTGTGAAATGTTGGCTTGGCCGTAGCTAAGACCGATTTCAAACGTTTAGAAATGGTTGATCAAATAGATGTGAACTATAATAAGTCTGTGACATATCGGATACCGCTTGTTCCACTTTGTGCAAAGTGGTGGGAGAGAGAGCAAGTTGCATCAGACGCCTCCAAAACGCTCAGCTGATATGGGGATGGTCTCGCACGATTCTACACATACGATGTCTCTCCTTTACCCATAATACTCTAAGGCGTTTCACATGAACCCCGATAAACAGACTGTCTGTTGCCCACTCTCTCTCTCTCTCTCCCACATGAAAAATCGCATTCAGATCGTGATTCTGCAAACCTTGAAACGCGAATGAGACAGAGGGCACAAAATGTTACCAGCCTCTTTGCCATAGCAACGGGGCAGAAAGAGAGAGAGGGGGAAGTGTGCACGATATCTGTAAGTCACTGAGGCATGAATTTTGGGCGTTGTCTAATTCCCTCATGTAAAACATTATCAGCTATGCATATTTATGTGCGTGAGTTAAGATCTATTGTTCTGTAGCAGACAATTACAACTGAATCATCATCACCATCATCATCATCATCATCATCATCTGCATCAGTCTGGTGACCTGGTAACGGATAATCAGATACAATGATTGAGAAGTCCGGGTAAAATGTTTAACATTGTGTGTAATCTGATTGCAACAGATAGCGTATTTCTCTCTTCGACAACACGCGAAATATTCCGATGTGTTTTTAGAAAGACGCCATATCAATTCTCAGTCCTGTTCTATACTAATGTCCGGAAACTAATTGGTAACATTTTGGCTATATACCTGCAAACCTCCTCGTGGAATGGGCTGTTTTCCCTCACCAAAGTGATGGGATGAAAAGCCAACAGCTCGAGGGTAATAACCAAATCGGTGACCCATTTGCAGTTCACCTGGGGGATTTTGATAAAATGTCCGTTTCCAAACCAGTCAAAAAGAGGTGTACGTATCGCATTCACCCACACCTTCCTGGTTGTGACAGTGGTCACCGGTTCAATTGGGCACCGTGGTCTACTAGGTAGCTTGACCGTTTGAACCCGTCCGAAAGAGTATATGATTCGATGAACTGGACATGGGTCCCGAATAGACTCCAGTTTTCACACACCATGCAACTGCCTTATAAAGATTATTTTACCACGATTTGTTCTTTCACAGTTTGAACTCAGACGTGTGTGTGCGAACAAACAGGTACAAACTGTGACTTTTTGGTTTGACTAAAATTAAGAATCCTGTATGGTCTACGAAACACCTGAAATCCTTTATTGTATTGTATTGTATTGTATTGTATTGTAATAACTTCTATAAACATAAAGCGAGGGACAAAAGTAAAATCAATGGGGTTCAAAGTCAAATGACGCAATCTGGGTCAGTTCTGCGGCATAGAAACGACGGTCGAAACTACAAGACTCCGTCTTCAGCCATGACTCGACATCTTCTGATGACGCAACACCAGATCGACCGAAGCATGGCGTTTCGGATGATCTACAAGTCACGAATCGCAGATTGCTATGGTTTGCAGAACCGATTGCTATCAGCCGATGGAAGCCCCCTTTGTGTCAACAGAAAGAACTTTATGTTAGTTTACCCTTACCCTAGTGACAGTCTTTTCAACCCCTCCCCCCTTTTATGTTTGTTTGTTTCATTGTATTTTGCTCTTTTTTGTTGTCATGCTAAATTCCTATATATCTGATGTTTTTTCTGCAGTGTGTACCATGTTGAGATGGATCGAAATCGTCCTGGACATAAATCGTGCAGTATTGCAATTTGGTCCTTTCTTTTGAAAAAATAAAAAGAGATTTAAATTCCAAAACGTTTAACAAAGTCCGTGAAAATCTGTTCTTGGTTACCTAAAATACGTGCTAATGAGGGTGTTGTAGAGTTACAAGAAAACACAACGAACTTGGGATGTAGTTAAAGGATGCGAATAACACGGAGTTAGATCTGCATGTATTGGATGTGTGGGGTCGATATGAATGTGATCTGCAAACTTTTCACATGCATTCAAATGACGTTCGCATAGGTTAGTTACCAACTCATTCAGTAGGATTGAAGAGACATGGCTAGTGACGGTCAATCCACGTCGAAGCGAATTAAAATCTTTCTCAAGGAGGTTGAAAAAAATAACAGGTGAACAATAAATTAAAAGGGGAAAAACACATTGGTACATAAATTTGGAAATAATTGCTTGTTGAATATGAAACTGACGAAATTTACGGATGTGAAGGAAAATGTGAGAGATCCAGTGAAAATTGGTATCAATAATCTGTAAATACAAATTATGTTTTTAGAAATTATCATTGCTCGATTCAATAAAGTCAATTTCAAGAAAGGTATATCAAAAATAATTTGGTTTAAACTTTGAAAAATTTCATCTTTGGAATGACAAAACCCAATTGACTGGATTGTACTCTTCCAACGGAACAAGGATTCCAGGGTATAGGCGAGGTTTTTCCATACTTTACACATGTTTTCTCGGGGTTTTCTTTGAGGCTTGGTGGGGCGTGGAGGTGGAGTGGGACCTGGGTAAGAATCTTTTTGAAACTGTTTAATAGTTGACCTTCCGCCGTTGGCCGGGTATCGAAAAAGTAAAACTGTTTAAACCTGAATAATATCTGATATTTTGAACACATCATACCTGTTTCAAGCTAGGCTCATCATCGCTGTCCAACACTTCAATCTGGTCGATTTCTAACGTTTTTCTGTTTCAGAACGGAAACATATAAATCCCACAATAATCGGTCACAAAGATTGCTCTAAATAGTTCACTTTAGTTTTTATTAAAAACGATTGCACGGGCAATTTGTTTTGGCATGGAAGGGAACCGGGATAAATTAGTGGAATGTCATTGGATGTAATGGAATGCGCGGATTGAGGGTCTCGAACACACAAGCTCCGAGGCGATATTACAATTCCGATAATGCTTGACCATGCTTGTCTTCCCGAGCTCTCATAGGACTTTATCTCGATTGTTGGGACTGCAGGGACCTATTTAACCAACCCATGAGTTTCTCTGTGGCTTCCATTCACTGACTGACACGTAGTCCCGTTTCGACGAACTATTTATTTGGACCGGATGATTGTCAAACAGTGGGCGGAATGCCGTTCTGTTCATTTCGAAAAAATTGTTCCAATTTTATGTGAAAACATCAAACGTGGAGCAGTCCCATTAAGTGTTTCCCAAATGAGGTTGACAGGATAGTGGATGACAAACACGAGGTTTGAATACGATAATTCAATGAGGATCACTTCCAATCCATTGCTATTTGGTTATTGTTTGCCTTTCTAATTCTCTTTCAGTAAGTCTGAGAGTTGTTTTGTTTAACGACTATAATGTTGTGTCCATGGAGCTGTCTAAACAATGAGTTAATTCCGTCACGTTACCGCTCCTTGTTACCGAATATATTATTTTTTCTAATTGTTCCTTGATTTATTCACTCCAATTCCTCTATTTCAGTTAAAAGACAAGTATTATTCACTCACCCAGGGATACATTTCGTTTTCTGATATTTGTTTCCAGTACTGTCGTCAATAAAACTATGCGTTAGGTAAGTATTTAGTACAACTCTGCATTCAGTCGATGTGTTTCTTACTGGTTCTCTCGTTTTTTGTTTTGTATTACGCTTCAAACACCATTCGATCAAATGGAGCCAAACAGGGTACCTGAACAGAGAGTCTGCCGGTGTTTGATCAACTGATTTGGTGCAGACCAGTTGGTATGTCTCTGCCTGTACAATTCCTCGCAGGTTAACGCATCACAATGCATTGATTTATTTTTAGCTGAATATTTCAATTTCGATTGGACCTTGGCAGGGGGGTTATGTAAACTAAAAGCAATAGATTTTGTAGCATGGACCCATAGATAATCCATTAGGAATCGGTTTCCACACATACACACACACACTGAATGCATCAAACCCCGAGCAAAGAACTACACTTTACGGTATTGCCGGATAAGTTAAACAATGATTATTGAAACAATTGTGATATCGTTTAACGTGTTATAGTCACATTTCATGTGGTTTTACTGGGATTCGAGTATGGGTTTACATTCTTGGGATAGTTGGTTGTAGACAAAGTACAATCTGTATCAATGCATCCTTGTTGTCCCCACTTCTGGCCGAAAACCAAAAGTATTATCCCTGAGCTATAAAAATGATCTTCGGTCTATTTGTCATCCCACCTACACTTCCACTCACACGTGTGTGTAGCAACCCACCAAGCAAATTGATTGAAAAGCTACAAGAATTGAAATTGTATTGAATGTATTGAAGATTTGGTTTCACCAACCCATAGTTACTGTATGCAGTGCTTTCGGTTTTGCAGGTGGGTGAAATGTCCTGTACAAATTGTCTATGAGCGGTGAAAAATTCGCTGCAGATTCTCATAAGAAGATCAAAAGATGAACAATTTATCGAACAAGCGGATATTTACGGAAATGAGAAAGAACGATAATATTTCTCAACNTCTCAACGGGTACATACAGAATGACGGATGACATGGCGGTTGACATTTTCCACATGAAAAAATTTACGTCATGTTGCATCCTCACGACATGATCAAGATCGTGATTCGGTGCATCAGGTAGGTTGGGATGGGATCAAGGCAACTGGAGTGTGGCAATCATTTTCCTCTGTTTACACAGTTGTAGCTCTCCGATTATGATTGAGATTGCTTCGGCTGCGGTCAAATGAAATTGCCGAACATACATTTGACTTTGAAAGCATCTGAAGCCCGGTATCATTGAGGTGAACCACAATCGCACTAGTTATTGTTTATCGTAACAATTTGTTTCAAACTTAGAATAGTGCCTTTTGAGAAAATTATTTCATCTTTACAGTAATCTGTTTCGGTTTTAGACGTGACACTGAATCCTTGGAAAAGATCTCTTTTCAAATTTTCTAAATTCATTTGAATTCATTTGTTAATTAATTGGAACTAACTATCTTTGGACTTCACTTCCATGCACATTCTTCAGTTCTTCCGATCAATCATACACTCGGAAGCACTAGACTCGCATTTTGCTCTTAGTAGAGCTCATCGGTAGTGCATATCCACCATGCCGTCCGGGATTTGAACTCCGGACCAATCGCATGGAAGGTGTGAGTGTTATCAATGTGCCCATTAACAGATACCAAAGCTGATTTATTTTAACTGTGTTAATGAGACTGCTTGAACAAGTCTGGCACACCCGATAATTTGTCTTGTAACTGATTTTAGTGTTCAGAGTTGTTCTATCGCTGATTTAGGATCAGTGTACCGATCAACAGGCGTTACTTGAGTGATACATAGGGTCTGCCCTTGTTCCACTGATTATACTCTTGAAACCTATTCCAGTCACTTAAATTCTTTATTGATTGTTGGTCACCCTGACCCCTATCTGGATCAGGCTAAATACAAATACCTGCTACGTTTTTTCTTCCTGATGAGATTATATGTCACAGTTTTTTATTTTCGTCATTTTAATCAGACAAAATATCAGTTTATTTCGACTATTTATTGGAAAACGGAACTCCATCGGTGATACTCAAGCAGTGAGGCTCAGTGTGATATAATAGGATGCAGTGTTCTCGGAGGTTCCGCTGCTACCCTCGTGTGATGTTCTCTTATCATAGTCTCTCTCGGGGACACCCTTTTGATCGGTCACTTCGTTCTGTCGAAAACGTATCGTACTTTCGTCCACGTAATCAGAAAATCTTGACGACCAAAAAAAGAGAACGGTAGGATGAATTTCATCGTATGTAAAACAACTGAAATTGAAACGGAGAAGTTCGAAAGCTGAATTCACAGTTTGTTTAACTTAATTCGTGGCCATTATCAATTGGAAACTGAACTTTCACTCATTTGGTAGAAACCGAATATCGTGTCAGAATGAGTGAAGCGATCAGGTCCATCTACACGATTATCGGGATGAGATCGAAGCCGGTCAAGTATCGCTTACTGTCAACAGCCGATACGATCACGATTTGGTTGGACAACTCTCCCCTCCCGTTCCCCACTCCCGTCTGTGTGCGTTCAAAAAAGTCATTCACAGTTCTGGATTTACCCGTGACCAGTCATAAACGCTAGAGTGACATAAAGCCGGTTATCAAATGAGTGTCAAATCTTTTATTGTATTTGATTCATTCGACAGTACAAATGACATTTTTAGCGAATGATTTACGTTCTCTCATACACACCCATCACTGTATAATCTATAATATCCATACACACGCATACAAATACAGATGCTATCTAAGTTTTTTTTTCTTTCTGTTTGCTTCAATTATGCGTTTCCGTGATCCATTAAATAGTACTGTATTTGGCTGGTTATTGAGGCACGGAAAACGAGTTTGTTTGTCCAATTGACTTTCTGATACAGTCCACGGAGCATTTTCCAATAACTGAAATCTAATAGGGTCCTCATTTTCCCATCTGTGTTTATCGTACCATTTTTCCACCTTTTCATCTCACCTCGTTAGGGTGGTATCTCTTGCCCAACCACATTCTCTTTTGGTTTTATAATGTTTCAATCGCCTCGTCGATGAAACGTGATGAGTTAACTGAGTTGTATTTCTTGTACGGTAGTTCATACCAGAAAGTGAGTGAATTTGGCAAAGTTTTCTGTACGTATACTGTTTGCCTCAGGGAATACGGTTTTGTGTGTGTGCGTGTGTGTGTGTGTGTCTATAACGTCTCATTATCTGTGAACAATGGATCAAGGATTTTAGGTTCCATACTGCTGTCAGACAGATATCCTAATATATCTTTTCTCGCTATTACACGCACGCACACACACACACACACACACACACACATGCCCACAGTCACTGAAAGGTTAAACAGAAATTTCATAATTGACCGCTTTTTCATGAACATAATCCCAAAAACAAGGTTGACCTAGTTTGTTGTCTGATATCTGAATAGAACACTCATGCGTAACCATAGCGATTAGAATGTCTGAATGTATTTCCAGGGCAATAACATCAGGTTTATTGGTCCAGGTTAACATGAACTGTTCAGAACACCATATTCTCAATGAATTTCAGATTCTGTTTTGTGCTGAATGTGTGTTTGCGGATGATACGCACTTGTATCTGGGATAGTAGTGAAACAACAGTATGCGCACTGAGCTTCAATTCCCAACTTAGAAATGACATGAATACGGTAGGCGGTAGGCGTGCGCGGGCACACACACGGACAGTTTAACTCATTCGTCTCACATTAGTGGGAGGTCGTTTACGGTGTTTGGATGACATATCGCATCTGCCCGGTACAAACCGAATGACCGGAAAGGTGAAACATATTCAATGCTTGATTGAGTTTGAAAGACCGATTGTGAGATCCCATCTGCGAACAAGAACAACAAGTTGGCCAACACACACACACAGTTTCACGCTTGATTGTCCAAAACAGGCCGAAACGCAATGTCCATCTTGTCAGATGCGTGCGGTTTTTACGCACGGATGCAACTATCTTCATAACCCAGTGCGTTTATCCAACCCGTTTTGGCGGTTTTATCCACACATCTGGACATTGTGGGAATGTGCTACAAGAGTTTGGCAAGTTCTCGAGGATGGATAGGCATGAGGATTATGAGAAACGTTTGAAGAATGAAATAAAACGATGCAATGATACTATGGGTGCAGACAGAGTGCACTGTACCCTGTATCCTTCAAGCGAACACAGTGGATCTTGGATTGAACTTCATTCGACGGACTATACATATACTATATACTTGATATCCACAACCTCTGGTATATGTAGTCTAAAAAAGGTCTTGTTTATCGATAGAAATGTGTCACGCTTTTGTGAAAGGGTTCGGATGCGCGTACCGCCACCAATCAAAACGATCCAAGTGTCGAACGCAAAGTTGAATTGAACTGACAATAAACAATAGGGTGATTAAAAAAACATTGAAATGCAATGAAAATGTTTGTGATAACTGACAAAGAGCACGGACCAGTTATTTCGTCCTGTTTGGGACTCGTCAACAGTGCGCGTACGTTTTGTGTCCCTATCGGACTCTTAAACGCGAATATCTAGGTCCGGATATGAAACTCTTCTACCTGATTTACACGGTCGACGGTCGTCAACTTGTGCGAATGGCTCAAGCAGTTTCGACTATCAGACTTGGATTAGCCCATTCGATTGTTAAGAGGCACCAGGCACTCTTGATGGTTCTCGGTGTGGGTTTCACTCCTTGAGAGACCGTTAATTACCCACAAGGTAAAGCCATTGAAATGTGATGGACCGTCAACAGTGCCTGATGCCTCTGACCAATGGAATGAGCTAATCACAGAGTGATACTCTAAACTGATTAGAAAGAAACAACTAGAACAATCTGCCCTAGTGATTACTGAGCGACTTATGTGCGAACCAAACTCTATTCAGTCAAGCTACAAGCCTTCACTCGATTCCCTGCGAACTATGTGGCCATGGAATCCAAGACACAAAACTGATTGCTTAGTCATTCAGAAAAATCTCCCGTGTTGTAAATACGCCTGATTCGGGGCAAAAGTGCCACACACGTTTGAAGCAGAGCTGCTGCTTACAAACAAACTATCCCCACAAAGGAGAAAATTTTTGATTCGTGCTTCACAGAATGTGACCATTGTTTTTTTGGTGCACCGGAGTGATTGACAATCACGTTTACATTTTTTCTGTCATTCATCTGCTTTCCCTTGTACTGACGCTCAATGACGTTCTTCTACTTCTACTACTACTGTCTGACGACGAGATCAATTTGTTGCCTTTCACAGATAGGTTTATCGAAACAAACCAGACAAAGTGTTTGACCAAAATAAATTATAAAAATAGCCAATAAAAAACAATATTTCGTCGGTCAGATCTGTCGTTCTATGTTTATTTATCTCCACCGGTGGACCTTGATTTGTTTTGTTTTCTTCGGAGAGGGAGGGGAGGGGGTGATCCCTATCATTTAGTAAATACTATTCACTAGATCTTAGTCTTTTCCTCATAAACAACAAAACAGCTTGCTGAGGTCGCGGGCAGAGTGCACTCACGATCTGCTCCGTTTATTGATTGATTACCTGTCTAATGCAATCCCTCAAACATCGGTTCGCGGTGAAGGTATTGCGTGTATGCTTTGCAAATGATTTTGTAATGTATGGGACAATACAACAAGCACCGATGAAGTATAAAGACCTATTCTATTGTGTGTGTTATGTTGCCAAACTGTAATGATCAGTAGTAGTAGTAGTAGTAGTAGTAGTAGTAGTAGTAGTAGTAGTAGTAGTAGTAGTAATACGCACGGAACTCGGATCAGTTATCACGGACTGGACCACGGAAGCACAAGATCGCAATGGAACTAGTACGCAATATTCCACGTGACTGAGACGCGAGGAAAAGGTCACAGAAATGGTAGTTTGTAGTTCGTTTATTGGAAGAAATGAGGGTGATTAAATACCGTAACAAACAAGATCATTGGTTATCCTGACTGGGGACCCAGAGATCATGATCACGGATGGTTAGAGACACTGTGGGATATGGCTGGCGCTGATGCATCTACTCATTATTCTTGTAACTTCAGTCCATGAAAATGTGCTATCTTCCACTTGAATCTGCTCTTCGTAGTTCAATCATCATTCTACTGCTTTATCCAAATGGGCAACCAAAAGACAGTAACCAAAACTGGCGCACGAAAGTGCAAGGGTAATGATTTTAAGAACTGAACTGAAACAATCGCATTGCAGTATTGCATACATAATTCTGCTTCTGTCTGCACTGTCTCAGATTGGTTGGTACGATCGACCAATGGCGTGTAGTCAGAAGCCGTACGCTTGTCATTGACTTCATCTTTCAAATTCGAATGATCGCAGGTGTCCAGAAACTGTAACATCGTGCTCCAGGATAGGTGTCACCATGTAGACCTGGATCACCATACAAGCACAGCATGATCACCAAACATCCATATCACCACGATAATTTGCTCAGAAATCAGAAATATGTTTGTTCACAAGGTATTAAATCTGTACCGGAATGTTTGAATTAGCCACAAACATTCCGATACACATCTAACGCTATGAGCACGACGCACAATTTATTCAAACACAACCGTGCCAAATATAGATCTGATACCGAGGTCCACAAAACATCTCATATTTGGTGATTGCAATATTATGTTGCTCGTACTCGTTTGTTCTTATGTCGTCTCTAACCAAATTAAACTGATGTGAAATTTCGGAGAGAGTAAATCATGAATGCTCAAAAAGTGCTGAACATTTTACAACCAGTATGGAAAACGAGCGAATGCCATTTGATCTATACTGTTCCATTGTGCATGGATATCTCGTACACGATAGATTCCGGTGTGTCATTCAACACCCACCCACCATTTCCCTTAAAACGCTGAGGCATCCGGCAATCCAGGTTTGTACAGGTGCATACTACAGTCTATGTGATCATTAGTATGTGGTCAGTAAATAACAAAATCATAGGCGCAGAAAGATTGCGGTCAAAATGACACACGAAACACATTTGTTACCAAGGTAGTGCCACAGTGATAAGCCATTCAAGCTATTTACACAGTTTGGGGTGGTAATTTTGATTGGCTAGTACCTCAGCGTATTTCAGAATCCTGGTGTTGTTTGTGTTGTAGAAAATTCTGAACGCGTCGAGCAGCATTGACACGTTAGAGCAGACTCGTTCCAGTCAAACTCACTGTTGTACGTACCTGTGTAAAAAAAACATACGCCTAAAACGCTCACGGTACGTTGCTTGCTATTATGGTTACTCTGTTTATCGGTGTTGTTCTTGCTGAAGTTTAGAAATGATATAATAAAATGGAAGCACACTTTCATCAGAACAACATTTGAAAATATTGAATACAAACAATGTTTCGTCCATACAAGCTCATATTTGGGTCAAGTTTTGAAATAAAAGCTGCTGTCCTGAGCATTTAGTGCCACCTCCTTGGTTGTGTTGCAATTGATTACTTAATTAATTATCAATACAAATACTATTTTAAAGGGTAAGTATAGTAAATAAGTAGTCTTTTCATCTAAATGTCATTTGTTTGACTATTCTTGCACATGAGGTACGGTTCCAAATGAGTTTAAATCCTCNGAAACACATTTGTTACCAAGGTAGTGCCACAGTGATAAGCCATTCAAGCTATTTACACAGTTTGGGGTGGTAATTTTGAATACGCACGAGATTGGCAAGCATGGAATAACTAGAGTTCATGGACGATAAGGGTAGATGTCTGGTTCAATCGATGAACTGTGCATTGTGCGTGAAAGTGACTATCCTTCGGATAGTCAGTTCAAACCAATAAAAATCCACTATATCGCACTACTACTCACATGTAATTGTGAGTCAGATGCGAACGATAGATAAAGCACAAATGAATGGGACGAGGAACATTTAGAGGCAGTATGCGAACAATGACAACAATGTACAGAGTATGTCATCGAATTAAATCGGGACATAATGATAGGTAAAGTACATTCGAAGGCCATCTGTGTAATGGGTCACATAGGTGCATAGTTAATCGAATCGAACTGGAGCAAAACATGTGGCGTGATAAATGTTTCCAATCAATCCAATACAGATTGGGACAACTCGTTGACGACGAAGACGACGATGATTTACGGCTTTTTAACCGCCCAGTTTGGGAAAATGCAACCATAATCACACATAGCATTGAGGATTATTCGGTTAGTGGTCTGTTGTCCCAAAATATGCTGATTGTCAAAAAAGTTGAGGTTCCGTGTTTTTCATTCGTTGTTTGATAATCCAATGTTTCCCTAGCGCAATTGAAAGTACCTATACAGCAGTTTCAAATTTACCCGACTTGAAACGATCCCAGTTGATCTCCCGGTGAAAAGCTCTTCGGATATTTTGTCACATGCGAGTGGATTGGACAGAAATACTCAGCGGAAATTAAAATCCCGAAATAATCCCATTGTAACATCAGAACACAAGTCCAAAAGCCTTCGGACTTGTGTTCTGAAATTAAAATCGTCACACCTCAGTACTGGAAGGTGTACAGGATAGGTTGCATACAACAGTTAAACACAAAGTATGCATATGTATATTTATTCGCCTCATTAATCTTTTCTACAACACTGGGTGACTTTGGATAGATAGCTCTTTGAGAGCCAGTCTATTAAATAATCAATGCTATGATTCAATGTCTTTGTAAGTAGGTTAAATGCTACTAACCGCAACCAGCTTGACTTGATCGTCTTGATAGAATATTTCATAATAAGTATAATATGATTTACTAGACTGGCTCTGAAAGGGCTTTCTATCCAAAAATCACCCGGTGTTGCAAACGAGGTTATTGTGAGGAAAATGTATTTCCTGGTTCCAAGTATATGAATGCAATAACGAAAGATTACCGGATACGCATGCCTGACGAGCAGCAAGAGCCGCGAAACCGTTCGTGTGCTTCCCGGGAAATTTTATCTGGTCACTCATATACTAATTATAATGAAATATATAAAGATAAATAATGGTGTCGTCCACTAAACGTCAGTCGGATGGACTAGTATCCCAATAGGGAAATTGTCGTCATTTCTCGAACAATTCGTTTATCACCGTTTTTGAAAAAGGCCTGCGGAACTCATTTAGTCCGGGCCGCAGTCCTTTATCGGGAACAGTTTCAGTTCCGTGTAGAGAGTCCCAGGAAATGTGTTGCATTCATTGCCTGGAGATACGCGTCACCGGGCACTGTGCAGTTCGAGAGAACGTCCGGAAACTCAACGGTTGACGACACATTTGGTTTAACATATCAGCCTACTTGCCAAAAGGCCAGTCGAAGTGCTCTCGTCAGCGCCAGTATTCTGTTCTCAAGGAGTAACAACCACTCTGATGAACTGCAGGACGAAATTGTGCACATCGCTGATTTTAATTTCCACAGGATCCATCATCTTACAATTTCTCGAAATCACGGAGTAGGTTTTACTACATGAGTAAGCATCTACCGCTGTGGTCTGTGAATACTCGTCAAAAAAGACTTGCCTTCCCCTGTTTTCCCTACGCTTGTAGTGAGCAATGGTCATATGACCTGAACTGCATGCAAAATATATTTTCCGAACGTTTCCCATACTTCCTCGCGTCCAGTCTAGACTCCTTGTGTATCAGGTGATTCACTATGACGAAAACACACTGCATAACACAATTTTTGAGTGCGATTTAATTGGACTTTGACCTGACGAAATTGCGTCAAATGAAAATGATTGATCACAACTCACAATCTTGTGTGGGTGTATTTGTGGTGAAGAAAATCGGCCGCTTTGTGTCGAACATTTCACTGCTCATTAAAAAATTAAGTCACAATTATTAGTGATTGCAATGTAGGTTTAGCGGACAATGGCAAAACACATTTGGTCTCGACTAATCCGAGTTTATTGTGACTACCTCATGGACAATTTTGCCCGGGTGGAAAGAAAGATGAGAGAGGNGTGGTGGAATTAAAAATACCAGTATTTTCACATTTATGCCTCAACTCGTCCGGGCACTGTGTGTTGTCCTCTTAATTAATCAAGTTTGCAGAAAACACTGTTTATATTAGTTCACAAATGTAGCGGCCGGTTTCCTCTTTCGGCGAATTGAAATGTTTGAACTCATTGCATGTTTCCTCGACAACTCAGATCTGACGCGTGGATTTAAACCAAATGCTCCTTCGAGTCAACGTCCGTTAAGTCCGTCGTTCGATGACTGGCAGTTTTGGCCGAACTGTTAAGCCACGGATCTGCTCAGCTGTAAAAATTTGAAGAATTAAAATTCTATGAGTATTTCAACCATTTTTTTTCTAGGTTCTTAAGTTAGGATCTCCCAGTCATTTGCGCACATCTCACGCATTAATTAAACGGTTCTTTCGACCAGTGCTGTCTAGTAAAGACACCATATACGTGCTAACACGGACAGATTTTCCTAGCACCGCTTGAAACACCCGCGACCACAGAAAGAGTTTGCCTACAAACTGGTTTGCTATCCTGATGTAAGACGTTTAACTATGTTATTTTAAGCAGAACTCCAGCAACTCAACCGGATTTATACACCACTTATGTCCTTGGAGGCACCGGGTCCGGTATCACGTGACCCGTTAATAAGAATTCATATGAGATTATTTCAAGATTATCATTTTACCCTTGAGATTGAACATTTTCTGTGCCACACATTCATTACAGTGCTTTCCTGTTGTGTTTTGGTCTCCTAGAGGATAATAATTGTACTAGACACATTGATGCTTCTAACGTCCAACGTCTTCTGTGCTTACAGACGCTTCATATCTTATACATAGTTAATTGTATACAACCGTATCCGTCTGTGACCGCAAGAGCTTTTTCACTCCGCTAATTCCTGTTACCGCAATTCCACTGGTCCATAGTTATTGCATCTCTCTTGAGGACTCGTAAAAATCAATGAATGAATTTCATTCGCATTTACTTGCATTAACTAATTTTCATTGCCATAATTTTTTTTTAATTTAACCTCCATTTTATTCAGAATATTTGCAGGAATACCGTTGTAGGCGGCTGAAAAAGCACCTAATTGATGTGTATAACGCTTAGACTGACTTTACTTGATTTAAATTTACGTAACTTAACCTTTCATCATAGTTGAATGGAATATCAGTACAGATATTCAAAGATCTATCTCACTGATCAAGAGTGTCATCCTGGGCTACAAGACATCTTGGCTTGTCAAAGCAAGTCTTGGACAAATTCGTCCGTGGGGATGGAACGCGATCGTACGACTCTGAAGCGTTCACACAGAATAGCCATCAAAATGGCTAATGGTATTCCAAAATTTATATGGAAAGACTGAAATTCATTCAGTATTGCCGAATTCGAGGGTACCTGACCTGCGCACAACTTTGATTAATCAGGTCATTCAATTTGTTGCCCAACACCTAACTCAACGAGAACTAATTAGATATCAGTGCTCCAAACTGTCGACTGGAATGCCTGTGTCATTCATTTTCTATCAGAGTGTGCAATATTTGGAATTATCAATCACACCCCAAGTTGTTTCTGCACTCACAATTAGTTTTTTTTTCAAACATAAACTGGACAGGACACACACAAGTCGTAAATTGTGACATCCGTAGCAGTGCACGAAACAAAGCACATCAGCGACATTCCTAATCTTTCTATGAATCACAGATCGATACATTTGTTGTGTGAAAACAATGGAGGATTTGATTTACTTATATGATGCGTTCGTCGTGTAGATGAGGCGTGCGAGTTCATTGACCCGACTGGGGATCGAACCCTCCATTTATCCCGTAGAACAAATTATCAAGTTGTGAAATTTTCCAGCAAAGTCAGAACCCCGGAAGTTAGTACTGAGATGAGCGAGGACCGATACTTGCAATGAGCTTGCATAGATGGGTTCAAAATGAGAAACGGTCTGATAAGCTACCCGGTGGCGGAGTGATTAGTATGATTACGTTCTACGTGGGAGGTCCTGGGTTCGATCCCCAGTTGGGTCGATGAATTGGCACTGTTGATGAGA
>UZAN01042357.1:11658-43730 GCA_900618425.1 Echinostoma caproni
TTAGTTTCTTGATATTTGCCGTACTTCCAATAGGCTGGCGTGCAGGGTCTTCGGTTGGCTGGTCAGGTGTGACTTTCTTCCAGTTGAATTCCCTAAGGAAATCTGCCAGTTTGAATGCATCCATGGTTTTCTCGGCGTGGTGTAGCACCGGGCGACAGCAAAGCTGTCTACCACCAAAGTTGGGTGGCGGTGGAGGGGCTGGAGCCTCGAACCACAACGTCCAAAACACACTGGTGACAGTGACTAAACCACTGCGCCACCACCATCCTCACATTTAGCCTACCTTATCTTACTTTGTTGAAAAGTCTCCTAAATCTTGCTGGTTCTGCTAGATGTCTTCGGGTAGGTCTCACCCACAATCTACGCATGTTGAAAACGTTTTCACACAATTTCGCAGACCGCTTGCATGCATACATGCTTAGATAGCTAGCTATTCTAAAATGTCTTATTCCTGAATTTCTGGTTGTTTGCGTTCGTTCACAAAACTAATCTATATTTTTTCCTGGTTCAAAAATAGAACTTTCAACCTTTTTTTCAGGTCTGTAAAACGTCTGTCTTGATATAGTGGCACTGATACGATTGTTGCGGTTCAGTTTTTGTTTCCATGCCTAGTAGGTTTCTCGAGTAGATAACTCGTGACAAGTAGCACTGTCTGGATCACGAGACCACGAAAGTTCTGTTGAATACCCGTACGACCCTGAAATCTTAGCTTCCCTCTGCACGTTCGTTCGCAAACACAAATAGTAGCATTCCTTACCTTTTCCTGTGTCCTAGTAAGATATACGACCATTTCCCCATGCACTAGAGTTTTCCATGTGCTGCACTGTGACACTTATTTGTGTTTTTTTATCGAGAGGTAGAGATATGCACTGTACACCTTTTTGAGTGCGCAAGGTGTTTTTTTAATCGATCGACTTGAGTGACCGGAAAGCAAGCGTGAAAGGGCTAGTGATGGTGAGTGACAGCATCAGAGAATTGATCGGTCCAGGCAAACTTCGGTAGAGAATAGCAGAGGTTTGTGTGCTGATTAAGATATATTGATAAGTGTATTGCGCGCACGATGGAGAAAAACAATGGTAAGTGAGATAGATGGTATGCGCTGTGGTACAAACGGATCAATGACAAATGAACGTAACAGTTAAGATTACCACATGCACACCAAAATCACCCTGTCTGGTCTGCTTGATGTAGATTTGGCCAAAACTGCCATTTGGATTCTGAACAATCTAAGTATACAGGAATAATACACCATCGAGGCAAGATTAACTCAATCGTTTTCCTATCATCGGCAGCTGCAGATTGCACACTGTGCAGCAGACAGCCACAAATTTTCTTGTCCGGTTGACTTGAAGACTAGCTCGGGTGATAATGCCATGCATTACCTATGCCTGTCACGTTGCACGAACTCTGTCCTAGGTCTGGTTTAGTGTTATTCATGTTAATGCATCCTCTTCCGAGAGAAGGATCACACCCACTTTGTTCCGCACACCAACGATCTCTTTCGTTCTAACGAATAATGAAACCACCGCACGAAATGCACGGGGGTTTTCCCCCTCCCGTTACTTGTGTGATCCTTTTATCTGCAAATTTAGAGTCAATTGAGGTATTGCTAACTCGACTGCGCGAAGCGTTGTTTTTAAAATTTTCCGACAGTAGAGAACACAAAAGGCGAAGAAACGAATGAAGAATGACGACAAATCATAGAGCACATAAAATGGGGCGTGAAGTCCAATGTCACTACCCCCTATTGCTCGAGCAGTAAAGACTATATGACCCAAGTTTTGTCCCATCACAAGAGTACCCTGAAAGCTAATTTGTACAAAAATATTTCTCGAGGTACCAAACTTACGATCTTCTGTGACGTTTTTCCTGATTACCTTTCTCTGACAAATTCTTGTTTTCATTTTGGGGTAAATTACAAATCATGTGTAAATAGAACATCCATTTTCATCTCAAGTTGTTTCACATTACAGCCAATTTTCGGTACAAACAAATAAGTTTTAATTACTGGTTGTATCTGAAGTAGTTAAAATGAAGATATTGACTTGGGTCATGCCGATGATGACTGTTTTGGAGTCAGAGAGAAACTGCTATAGATATCGATGCGGTACGAGAGACAAACGGAATTAAGTGGGCATTTGCTGTTTTTCATGCTTTTCGTCTTCAGCGAATAGTAGTGCTTGCACCCCAAGAATGACAGATCTTCTATAAATACCAATTACGGATTCCTCTTAAAACCCCATGAAGTGTGTCAAAAGGTTTTGATAGTGGGCCATTAACTTGAGTTGTCTTGGTACGTCATTTATGAAAGTCCCCAGTCCCTCTAGCAACGCAGTTGTGGAGATTTCGCAGAGATATTTGGCAACCCACTCGTTCAAAAGCTTTGGAAAAGTCCAAACGAATTACTACTGCTGCCTCCCCTGCGTCAACTGTTCCGGTCTACTCATTTCGCTGATTGGTGATCGTTTTCATCGAAACCCAGTTTCAGTTGAAGGCCAAATACCATCAGCAAAAATTGATTCCATTAATTTTGACGCGCTGTCACATCGTCGATCATCTTTGTAAATAAGTGAATTTCCAAGGAAGAGGAACCTACGTCTTCTGAAGTCTGTGAACATACTTCACTATCCTGATTGTGTTACTATGCTTATCCAGAAGCTTTGGGTGATAAATAACATTACCATTAAGTGTTTCTAAATACCCCTTTCACACAAGCTGGAAAATGACATTTCTGAACATAATGCAAGTATTTCAAGTGCCTGCACTCAAATCCCGCTTGAACCACTACCAGAGGAATTTACTATGGTCTATCCATTTATCTCTCTTTGTCGATTCATTGGTGATAGTCTCATATTTGGTCTATGGGTAGGCGTATTCCGTGTTGAAAATCTATGCGTTCGTTGGAGTTCCGCTGAATTTTCGCCCGGAAACCAATTATTCAGACTGTTATTCCGGGGACAGTCCGTTGATGAATGGAGTAATGTTCTGCAGTTTTCTGCATCTGCTTTCATGGATTGAAGCAGTAAACAGAGCGAGTCGCATTTCGCCCTTCAAGATGATTCTTCTTTGACTGGAGTGTGAACTTAACTGTTTGAAAAAGTGCTGTGAATACAATATAACATCATTATTCCGGAGTTATAGCTAACCATGTCTCAAGGATACGTATTTATTATTCCCATGCAATTATTCTCGTCGTACTTTTTGTCACATCAAAACAGTTAAACAGACAGATTTTGGTTTTAACTACTTGCTCGGAATCAGTAACCAGTACACATATGTGAATAATTTTACACTCCATTCTTCACGCATCTATTGCCGTCGCACCGATTGTTCACCTGCAATTCCTCAAAACAAAATAACTCTTCATCGGCCAGCACTGGGACATATTCGCTAAACAATCGGGGATCCGATCATCCAGTAAGAAACTAGCAAGGAAGGATAACTGTAGAAACTGCTCACCCATCGTTAGAGGCCACTGTTGTAACATTGAGCGAAACGGAACGGATTACCCGAGCCCGACCAGTGATAGTGGAGACCCACGAACTGAAACGTGCGACCCAGCGATAAAGTAGCGATCCCGTAATGCCCGACCGCAATTCCCAAAAGAAACACGGCCAGACAGTAACGGTAGCAGCGACCCACCGACCAGTACTATCCCCGGAACCCGACCAGGAAGAAGAAGGAAGGCAGGTCTTCAGGCGAGGTTGCATATTTGGCTCGACCCGAAAAGGCGGAGAATACGGGCAACTCAGTCGTTTATATACAATTTGAGGACCGGCCATTAATGACCTTGTAAATTAGCTTGAAAGTGGTGAGTCACAGAAAATTGGACCAATGAGGGTCGAGAATGGCCGGTGGTGCTGAATGATTTTTCGGGCGTGAAAATCCGGAAATTTAAATTTTATAAAAATAATTAGATAAATAGGAAAAAATAGGAGAAAATAGTCACTTTTAGGGTCAATAATGTGGTCCACACATCAGACACAGTCGTAAATCAATCCACTAAACCGAATTAAGACGCCGATAAAACCAATTATACATTCTTTCAACCAATAGGTGGAACACGTCACTAATGCAAACATGAAGTGCTGAATGCTACTTTTTTACTCAAGCAAACGTTCCAACATCTGTAGCAGTGCACGAAGCAAGAATAAATTGTGACAATCGTCTACTTTCTATGAACCGTGAGTCCATCCGTCTATGCTAAACCCTATGGGATGAGAAAAACAACCGCTTGTAAGTACTTCCCAAAATAAAACCTTGACTTTGGCTTGGAATGTAACGCAATCATCTATATTTTGAAACCGGTTTTCGGACAAAATGTAGAATGATTGCAGCTCGGGATGCGGTTATTGGTGGAACTTCCCTGAAATTCCCCGTCTGCAAACGACACTTGTAGTTCGAACAACATACAAACACCAAGAGGTATTTGGGCTGCATCAAGTCACATCTATGATTCAAATTAATCCAAAAATGGTTATGTGCTAAGCACGGCGAGCCATATAATAATCAAAACATCAAACTCGTATGTGCGGCAAACCTCATATTCCGCACCGGACGAGATACGTTTCGGCTGCCATAGAATCTGCCACTATCATGAAACCTAATTCGATGGTTTGCAGATCGAAAACGGTACTTGCCTTAATTCTTTCATGCATTTCGTATTATACCTATGCATATGTGAACTGGAATACATTACTTCTATCCCGTTTAGTTTCCTAATTACTGTGTTATTTATAATCCAGTGTCTTTCAAAAATAGAAAAATGCTTCCCCTAATGTAAACTCGATCATCGTTAGAAACTTGTAGTATATGTGTTGTCTAGTTAAGTATTCCGCACGGTCTCGTCCGACTTATCTCCGATCTACAGAACTCGTTAGCTTTGATTTGTAAATATGTCCGTTTACTATCCATAAAATTCATATCCTTTACACTTTTAAACTTCGAATGTGAACGAATGCACTGTGTCAATAGAACATTAAAGATTCACTTCATGGGTGACAGATACATATGAGCTGATTCCTTACCGGATCTGCTCCTTCCTTAATTTCATGGACTTTCGTAGTTGTTCCAGTGAAAAAACTTACACAAGCAGAATAGTTCGATACTCCATACATTTTCCTGGATTTGACATCAAGGCGAGCCCAATCAAACCAGCGTGTCAGTCGTTGCCTGCATGATTTCAAGTTACCAGCAAATTCCCTTAACTCACTGGTTATTGACCGGACGCAATCCAAATGGATATTTACTCGCTGTTTATAAACAACTGTAGAATCAAGTTGCCTATTTGGTAAGAACATTTATTGCGGATAGAATGAGAGGAAGTCACTGTGTTTTGGTGAACAGAGAACTAAGGGTTGTTTTGGTATGCCCTTTTCAATTTGATTTTCCGGGAAAAATACAATTCGCTTCTGTCACTGGTTTCCCTTTGAGGATAGCGTTACGTTATGCGAGCGAGCGAGCGTGCACGTATTTGTGCGCGAAGGGGAGTGAAAATGAAAAAAAAACAGAAACTCGATGATTTATCCTTTGACTGAGAACGCAGGGTTCGCTTTAGTTCCTACCCACAGTGTGCCGATACAGTATATTGATTCGTTAATGGTTTACCAGGCCTTGGTTATCAGACCGCATAAATCAGAAAAATGTGCAACATCTAGAAGCATTTTATCTTCTTTCTTTACCTAATTATTTATTAGATTTCCTGTCTTATCTCAATTGTTTGTCTTGTTGTAGTGAGAAAGTTCACAGCCTACAGTTAGACTCGAATCCACAAACGGATACAGCCCGCATGTTAGCATATCTTGGGTTCCATCACTGTTCTCAAAAGGTTTCACTGCTCACTCAAAATCTTCCACATATACTTGATTATTTGTGCTATGGAAAATCAATTTTATCACTCAACTGTACAATAATCTAACTAGTGGAGTACAAGTTTACCTACGATCAGTCGGAAAACCTGTGGTAAAACTAGTAAAGTGCACGCTACCCTGGGTGTGAAATCGGAATCCTACCGGGACAGGATTGGCTTCTTCGGCAATTGTGTAATACGCAAAAACGCAATCATCATGAGACCTAATCAAATCAAAACCGCTATGCACGGTCACATTTTGTATGCTCTGTGTGCACGACAACATGCATCATGAAATGAAACTTAATCGCTCATTATGAGGTTTGTAGTCATTAGTTATTTTTTCGGGTCGATGAGAGTGATTTAAAATCATTGTGCTCACCATTCTTTTCCATAATCCACACGATTCCCACCCGGAATCACAGATCACTTTAATTCAACAAACCTCAGATGTATGACTGGGTTAAAGTTATAGGGTGTGTCAGTCAACAACAGGTTAGCAAATGTGCCAAAGATCCATTATCTTGTTTCATATACAGCAAAAGGCATGCACGTTATTCATGTGAGTTTGTGCTACTTTCCAGAAAATGTTGACAGGATCATTATAAATGAACGATAAATTAATTTGCACGCATATAGTCAAATCTGACGAACATTCATTTATATCATTCCACGTTTTTGCTATCAGTTCTATAAACCAATGGAGAAAATGTTTATGTTAGATGAATTTCTCGATCAGTGTCCACAAGATGACTTTTGAAGTTTACATACAAAATCCTCCACAAACCTGTACAACGCTGCATCAGAATACAATTAATGTGCAAGATATTTCTTATGCTCAGTGATGATGGTTGTTCCAAAATAGCACCAAAATCATCGCTAGAATAGTTTGTTTTAATGAGAGTTAGTAGGAAATAGTGTTTGAGAAAACCGTGACTCAAGGCTCATCCATCATTCACACATCAATACTACTGGTTCGGTGCACCTGATCAACTCATATCTGCCAATGGGACTTACCATAGTTGTGTGTACGTGTCTTGGAAGACGGTATTCCGTTTGATCTTTGAAATGCAAATACTCCAACAGCCTCAGTCATCCCATTTCACGCAACGTTGTGTTTAATTGTGTGTGCGTGTGAGGGTCAGCTTGATTCCAATCTTCCACTCATCCCCGATCGCCATTCTCGTAGAATCGTGATACTTTTAATCATGTTCCAAAACGGTAACACAAAGATGATAACTTACCAGCACCTGGTTTCCTCAACGGGATTGCTTGCTGCTACATTTGCGTTTTCGACCTGACTTCTTGGACGGTAGTTTAACTGTTTCTGTAATATTTCATCACGCACTTTGCATTTTCCCCCGTGGAGTGAACCTAATAGCCATGGATATTTACAGTTTGTTCATAGGAGTGGCAAACTCCCGTTAGAATATAGGGACTACTGTTTTCATATTTATACTGCTAATGGGCATTGCAAGCGTCGAGTTTATGAATATATATATATATACCGTGCTTGTCAACAAATTCCTCGGGGTAACCATTTCTTGTTAACGTGTTGCGTAAGAAAACAGATATCGTTTGATATCGTGTCGTCAGTGTAAATTCGACGGGTCGTTTCGAATATGGTATGAACAAGACCGATTTTATAAGCAATTGGAACAAAACTTCCAAAGTGTATGTACTGACCGAAAAGTAAAGTTTGGTATACCGGTAATAAGTGGCGCTGGAAGAGTTGCAGCCACTTCAATGGAAGCAGCGGAAATGCTGAAAATTCATTATTCCAACGTATTCGCAGCACCGCAGGTTGAAGGTTTACAACTACCCCAACGGTTGCATCATCTTCCACATCCTTCACTCACCTACGTATCATTTACTGCTGCAAACGTCAAAGCAAAACTAATGGCTTTGCAAAAAAACGCAACTCCAGGTGCGGACAACATACACCCGAAGTCTCTGATCTTTTTGGCAAATCATATATCCTAGCAACACTCCCCGAATCATGGAAACAAGGAGTCATTTCTCCCATATACAAAGGTGGTTGTCGTAGTGACCCCGCTAACTATAGACCTGTGACCCTGCTTCCAGTGTTATCGAAGGTCATGGAGTCAATTGTGGCCGATTCTCTGATGGAACATCTCGAAAGATACAGCATTCTCTCGACAGCTCAACACGGGTTTAGGCAAAAGCGATCCTGCACCACGAACTTGCTTCTCGTTCGAGATGAATGGACCAGTACAGTTGACGAAGGGGATGCGGTGGATGTTATTTATCTCGACTTCGCGAAAGCATTTGATCGAGTGAATCACAAAATTTTACTGCAGAAGCTCTATAATTACGGCGTTCGAGATTTCGCATTTGAGTGGATCAAAGCATTCCTCGATCAACGAATCATATCAGTTCGTGTTTCTGATTCTGTATCCGGACCCATCAAAGCCACCCGCGGTGTTCCACAAGGGTCCGTACTCGGTCCCCGTCTGTTCCTCGCCTTCGTAAATGATCTACCGAAAGTGTTGGGCTCAAAAACAATACTGTTTGCAGATGACGCCAAGATCTGGAACACGGTAACAGAACCAGAGGGCTCTCAAACACTTCAGGAATCACTCAACGCAGCTTATCAATGGTCTAAGGAGAACGACATTGAATTTAATGTTTCTAAATGCAAAGTCCTATCCCTACGCCACAAGCGGAAATTCTCTTATTTCCTCGGGGACCAGCAGCTACCACATACTTCTAGCGAAAAGGACTTAGGTATTGTTGTTCAGGAGGATTTAAGCTGCTCCAACAACTGTGCTAAGGCTTCGTCTGCTGCTATGAAGAATGTCGGCTTACTTCGGCGAGTCTTTGGCCGGTTTGAATCATCACTATTCCCACGTTTGCTATCAGCGTACATTCGACCCTATACAGAGTACGCCATCCAAGCTTGGAGTCCATGGCTTCAGCGTGATCGCAAGATGCTTGAGCGTCCACAAAGGATGGCCACCAAGATGGTCAAGGGATTCCAATACCTGTCATACGAGGACAGATTGCGATCATTGGGACTATATTCCGCTCAGTATCGCCGAACTCGAGGAGACTTGATTTTGACGTATCAAATACTGAAGAACCCAAACCATCCGTGTCGATCGCTTCTCATGTTATCGAACAATGTACACCTAAGGGGACACCGTTTCAAACTACTGATTCCAAAGTCTCGACTGGATTGCCGGCGCCAGTCTTTTGCTGTCAGAGTATGCAAATCTTGGAATGCCCTTCCATCTCATGTCGTTTGTGCACCCACTATTGAATCTTTCAAGCAGAGACTCGACAAAATCTTGGCACACCTCACATTCGTACACTAAAGGCAAACGGGATTCACTGTAGCCTACATTCTCTATCTCCTACCCGGATCTCTATGTGACTCCTTTTTTGATGTGTAACGATTCATCTATGTAAACATCCTATGGGACAAGAGAAGCACCAGCTTGTAAGCTATTCCCATAATAAAACTTTGACTTTGACTTTGACCTGTATAAGTTGTTTTACGATAGACCGATAGTGACAAGGTTCTGTATGCCATTCGGGTGATATTTATGTCAAGAAAACCCATGCTATTGTTCTGTTCGTTTCTCACGCTCAATCGAATGTTCAGATGTAGTCGATCGAGGCCTTTGTGGATGTTCTTGGCCTGTTTCACATTATCCATGATGATGAGAATATCATCAACATATCTTCTGTATAACTTAGATTGTTTCAGTAAATTCTGAGCTTGAGATTCCAAATGTGCCATGAATAAATCCGCAAGTACCGGTCCCATAGGGCCTCCCCAAACCACGCCATCAATTTATTTATATGCCTTTCCTGGGAATATGAATGACACGTTTGTAGTATACAGTAGCGAGAGTCTCTCCAAGACGGAGACAGGTAAACTGATTCTCCCTTGTTCTCTTTCAAAGTGATCACAAATTATTCGAATAGTTTCACGAACAGGAACATTGGTATATAATAATTGTACGTCCAGCGAAGCCACGTGTTTCTTAGGAATGTTCGGTTTGTCTAATTGTTGTACCATGTCAAAAGTATCTTTTACGATGTGTTTGATCATAGAATTTCTCACTGTCTGTAATATGTTCAAAAGCCACTTTGCCAGTTGATGTTGTGGTTAGTTCCTCATCGACAAGATAGGTCTCAGCGGTACACTATTTTTGTGTAATTTTGTTAATCGATGCAGTTGCGGGGAGAGGCTTCCTCGTGTCTGAAGTTTTCGTGCTGTATTCTCGTCAATTAAATGATCTTCCAGAAGGAACTGAACTTCGGCAGCAAGTTTCTGCTCCAACTCTTTTAGATCGGGTTGAAACTTCATGGAGTCACTCAGAATAGGTTCCATTTCGTGCACATAATTTGTTTGGTCAAGTAACACTGTACTAGATCCTTTTTCAGGGTGTAGAATAATGTGATTCTTCTTAGACTGGAGTTTTTATTGGTGTGATATTAAAAGCTGAAACGAGAACAGAAACTCAATGATGGTTCATAGACTTTCTCACCCAACAGCCCAAGTGAACCGTTGGCATTCCAGGTCACAATAGATTAATTTCCGTTGATATATTCGTAAACTGTAACAGTCTTTTACGCTCCCTTTCCTAACGTGATTAAGTCATTTCCGGGCGTGACAATACTACTGTTCATACATCAAAAGTGATGTTCTGTGAGAGCGAGTTCAGGCAATCCACAAACTGTAAGCCAGATAGAAACACACAAAAAGAACTTTTGGAATACGTTTCCTGGTCAGCTGTTCGAGGAATCTTGGGCGTACCAGTCTAATATTAGATTATTGACAGTCGTGTGGCAAGAATATGCCAGTACTGACCAGAGGACGGGTACAAGTCTTGTAAAACATATGCCGGGACGATACATGTTATGTTTTCAAAGTTTTAAGTGGTAAATGTAAAAGCCCAGTTGGGGGAAGGTCATGTACTTTGTCACTCTGTTTAAACGTTTTCTCGGCTCTAATTTACACATGTTGCACAAATAATTTTGAAAATTGGTTTTCACGCATCGTACCTTGAATTTGTCCGGACTGACCAAAAGTGTTTTCGTTAGAGAATACAGAATGGGAAATGTTGCTCAAAATATCCTGGGACTGGTTGGTCTCGTACCTTACTTGGACACCATATACATGCTGGGCAGAGTCGGAAGTACCAGCCGGAGCAAAGACTGAAAGTTTTCACTATTCGTGGAATCAAAGTCAGACTGGGAGGTTGTAAACAGAACGCCTTGAGCTGGTAGCTGTCCTCAGGGGAAATACAATCAACTCATAAGTTTCTTACCTGATATTCAAAGTACCAAACAGTTGGAGGATTTACGAACGAAGACCGAGTCGCACATTAGAAAATTGCATGTAGAGCGTGCAAGGAGGACTATGTGATTTCGTGGGTAAAATAATTCTGTATGCGGAATCACAAGAATTTGGTTAGACTGACAATGTATTGGACTCGCCATCAGTGACGAACCAATGCTGTGTGCTGTCCACAGGGCTCCACTTGTTCAGTACACAAATAATTTGCATTATTTAAACGCGAGTGGATGCAATCAGCTTTCGTTTAGATAAATGAGAAATGAGAATATTAGTCTGAGGCGCTAGACGTGTGATTGAAATTCACGGATGGACTGCTTGCATACATAATGCGATTGCAGATTGACATAAAAGATCCCTTTCCCTGTTGCATTATCCTGACAATAAAGTTTAGTGTATATGAGACCAACAAGGGATGGAAATTTAAAGACGAGGAGAGAGAGAGCAATAAGGGTGTTCACAGAGTTGAGTTCGCACTGTTGTGTTGTTGTTGTTGTTAATGTGAATTTTTAATAATGATCAGTTATTGTTAGATTGGGTAATTCAAGATTGGTTACGCATCCACAACTTGATGTATATCGGCATAGAGCTACATAGACATAACACACTAATCATTCCTTTATATTCCCAGTGTGTTCAATAATAAATGAACGGTGTACTATAGGGCTCTTTGTTGTGGTCTGTGAACCGTAAAATGTAACTCATTTTAACGCTGCCTACCAGAATTCGAAATTCTAGTTCAAAACTGGGGCTGATAAAAAGCCGGCATACCTGGATGTTTGGTTAACTTGTNCAAAGGGTATGATGCACAGGATTGCAATGTAGGATGGATAGCATATCCAATCATTTGGCTTCGTAGTGCTGTGTAAAACAGAATCTCAATATGTTTGGTCAATAGAGCTACATAAATCTGGTCTTTGACGAATTATGAACTGTCTGCATTATCTATGAACAAAGTGGGTACGGGCACGCTTAGTAAATTCTGTGACGTGAAGACACGAGGCGCTTCCAAAAAGAGATGAAGTTGGGAAAAACACTGCGTGTACTCATGTTCGGCAAGTTATGTAGGAAGAATGATCAGGCAATCGTCGCAAATAATCAAGGAGCACAAGCCGGGGGCTGAGTACGGGGATAAGGAAAACGATTACAAATGCAGTGATAGAACACCTTGCAGACACGGGCCATCAAGTAAATGCGGACGCATTCAAGGTGATCTAAAAAGTATCAGCAAACCCATCTAAAGCTGTTCGTCAACGGCACCTTGCTACAGCTGAGGTGGTGTCTATTTTCCCACTCAATCCATCCCTTTGTTCTCAAAAGCGGTTCGTCCTGTCGCATCGCTTGTCCTGGCTATATATAACTGTATTAGCCCAAAGAGGAAGTTATCGGAAATAAGCTTTGTTCGCTACAGTGTTTTCTTACTGTGTATACTATTTAAAGTCGAAAATATAGATGACCTTGTTGATAGAAGCCGGATTGTCAAATCGCAAGTACGTTCTGCGGAGACGAGCTTTAAAATCGATTTTGTTCAAAGTCCAATGGTGGGTACAGTTAGGGTGTCGTAGCGATATATTGTCTCTCCCTCAAAGAAATCTTTTCTTGGAAGATAGTTTCTCGCTCCATTGAGTACGACGCACTGTTTCCAAGATGGAACTGATTTTGTTTTATCTATTGTCATCATATCTGACAAACCAAGTCAGATAGTTCTTATGTGAAAATAGAGAAAGGTTTTTACCTTCAGTTTCAGTTTATCCAACCGTTGACCTTGTACTTTCGTGTTCCCAATATGATAGCTGTTATCCAGCTCCTCTTTTCAGGTCCAACAATCATAAAGGAGTGAAGGAAAGGAGAATACATGTTTCCGCATTAAAGAGAAATAAGCACCATTTTGCACTGCCAGATGGTAAGTAATATTTCTTTGGTAATAGAAACTTAACAGACACGCACACGAATAGAACAGTATGGGCGCAACAAATGCTGGCGAACACAAGACCGACAGGAAATGACTGAAGTTCACCAAAGTGTAAGGTCACGGCCAGATCAATATACAATCATGCACTGATCACGTGATAATGTCGGTAAACTGTGAGGACTATAATCGTACCAACTAAGCAGACTGCACATAAGTCGTAACATCTGTAAAAAAATATTTGTCTATTAAACAGTACTGAAATACTTTAAACTCAAAGGGCTAGCAAAGACAGTACAGGTTTTGGTCAAACTCATACAACATCACTCTTATTTTGGAAATACATTTCAGTTTTAATATCATACTTTTATATTGATGGTCAATAAAAGCAAAGACAAAAGTGGATATTCTTGCAGATATGTTGCGTCTGGTGTGGGGCAGTATTATTATTTCATCCCGTGAATGAGGCTAGAATCACTAAGCTTTTGGAGGAACACATGTGATGAAAGTGTCAGGGTGTTGCACGAGTTTGGCCAATACCTGTGCATTTTGTAAGGCTTAGAGAATTCCGGTAGAGAGAAAACAAATAGTCTTCAATAGAAAGCATCTTTGAACATACAGCATCACTTAGTTTGAGGTTGTACAATTCTCAGTGAATACTCGTTTACAATTTTTTTCACATAGGATATAAATGCTAGATCGAAGGGAACAAGTCTTGGTTGTTACCGAAACTCGTACATCAACAATTGTGCTGATACGTTTCCATCTTATTCGATTAGGTGTGAAATTTATTGATGATTGTCTATTTCGTGTACGTCTACCTGGCTATGGTGTTCAAAAATTGTTTCATTCCGTTGCTGCAAACAGCGATTTTTCTGTGTAACGTTTGACACAGAATTTACCTTGTGCAGTCAGATACCCGTAACATTCCCAATCAACGAAGAATTAGCTTGCCATTTCTTTTTGAAATACACACCTTCAATGTAAAGCATGGCTCCTTGAATGATTCTCATTGTCACGAAGAGCTATCATCCTTTCATGTGAACGGACAATTTAGACCCTGGGGGTACGAGAAAAACATCAATAGTACAGGCGTTTCACTGAGGCGAATAACGGCCAAGCTATGTACTGCTAAATTTGGGTTTATGCAACAAGGTTCGAAATCTGGACATCTTGACCCCTAGTACACTAGTGAAAGTGTTATGAACGGATTGACACATACGATCAGCCAATCAAAATAAATTTATGGACATCAAATCCAGATTATTATTATTTTAACCGAGGCTAGTTATATTTTGAATAACTTTGATTGCTCTTACTGCCAATAATTGTCCAATCTTGACGTGTTTTGGACCAGTAGTTGTTCTTCCTGCTGACCTTGGTTCCGCCTAGATCAAGCATACCTTTTCGTTATCAAACAACTTCATGTCTCGAAATCGGTCAGATTTTATAGGGAAAATTTAGCATTTATGCACAGATGTAACTGTATTTGACTGCAGATGAAATAACAGGAAGGACTGAGCCTTTACGTAAATCATCGGTTTTCTAATGGAGAAATTAATATTTTCCGCGGTTAGTACATTTCTTATTGAAGTATAACGAATCTAAATGATAGATGTTTCATCATGGTATCTCCAATTAGAAAAAGTGAACACTGTAGGTCAACAGTGAAGGCGGCATGATCAAAGCACAAGATATGACCTAACGTACAAATCCACACCCTTATCGATAAAAAAGAAATTAAAGTTTGCTTTTGATTAAAATGAACACGTGCAGCGTTACTCAGTGTCAGAGAGCAAGGATAAATGGTGAAACTTTTATGAATGTAATTGGTAACATGCAGAACGAAACAACCAATCTCGGAGCTTAGATTTTGATTTTCTTCACCTTTTCGTCTTCCGCGAAATTCCAAATGATAGACTTAGTTGTCCTTTGTCTACTTGAATTTGTGTTAAAATGTTAAAAAAATAAATACACATTTTTAAGCCACAACCATTCGCTGACCACTTGGAACATGTTGATAATAGCAAACCACTCTGGGTCATCTCAGTGGCATCGAGTGAAAATACCTTTGGGACTCTTTTCAAGAAGGCTTCAACAAGAATGGTTACGCGTAAGTGTGTGAATGGGTTTGTGCGTGCACAAATATCAGAACTCCATTGTGTGCCCGTTACATTTCCTTTGCGCGAAGACAGATCACGATGCGTTATGTCCCAGGTTTCCCAAAGTGTATAAGGACACAAAATATTATATCAGTAGGTTGCAAGCTTTTAGTCACGATGTGAAGCAACTAATCAATGCCAGCTAAGGAGCTAGGAGCATATTACGAGTTTGAAGAATTGCCAAACTGGTTGCGGGCTTCTGTGAAATGGTTGCTTAGTCATGTATAGGCTTATGGATTAATTTCGTGTCCTACGAACTATTGAGTAATATGAATATTACGATTACGGATGACCTTCATTTTGGCACTTGCATCCATGAGAGCCCTGAAAACATGTTCACACAGTTGTGTCTCTGATGTAAACTTCATGACAATGTCTTCACAAAAATGCATGAAGGGTAGTCATTGTGAGCAAAAAACCTTTGAAATGTATTAAAATGAATTTAAAATAATTTCCTCAAGGTGTAGATGCTACTTATTTCCGGGAACGTAAAGACCTTAAATGACTGCAAAAAATTGTGGCATTTCTCTCCTGGAAAAAATATTTTTTCGTTGTTCGTGTACTGTTTGTTTATAGAAGCAGAAAAAATGAACAGAATTAAGATCTTGATTTATAATCTTCTACTTGATTTCTATGGAATGCATGATTTTACAAGCAAATATCAGTGAAGTAGGAGAAAGCATTAAAAACGGACTGCAGTTTGATGCGAAAACCTGGGGAAGGTTAGATGACAGTAATTTGTCATTATATGATCATTACTGTTATTATTTTTCTCCCAGGTTGATTTATCCCGAAGTAGATTCCCGAGATACTGATTGACGAAATTACTATTCCTAACACAGCAGAGATAACAAAACACCTAGGTTTATTAACCTTCAGTGCTCAAAATTCATACGATTCTTTATTTAGTGTTTACTCACAAAGCAGTATGCAAGCGAAGGAATAGTTGGACAGCCATGGATACCTTGCAGGGATTATGCCATCTAAAAGTTTGCAATGGTTATCAAATGGTAAACAAGGCTTTGCTTGTGCTTTGAGGAACAACTTCTTTATTTGTTTCTTAATGACTAATAATTTATTCCTCTTTTACCTGAACAAGCTTTTAACTTCCCTTATTTATTGAATATACAACAGTGCCATGGGATGCCGAATTCGTGGAACAATTTTATGATAACCCCGTCCAGCAACTGACTGCTTCAGTGTTTGTTAGTAGTCAGTTAAGAATAATTTCACTGTTGTTGCGCAGATGCGGGCGTTCGCGTGAGTCATACTTTCCATCATTGACATCAATACTCAGCAGTCAAATTTGCTGTGAAAAATGATGGATTCCAATCAAGATTTTTGACGGACACATTCACATCTATTTGATTTCTCAGATGTTCACAACGAGTTACTCTAAGTTACTACTATAAATAGTAAATAAATAGTAATTTCAACCGGAATATCCACTCTGCCATTGCATGGAGATAACACAATGTGAATCATTTTATTGTTGATCGATGTAAAAGTTTGGCTCCTTCGGAACCTGGTCACTGGTATTTTAAACCTTTATTTTACATTATCAGTAGTATAATAGATTTTTTCAAATCAAGTTGCCCATCTAACATAGGGTAGTCCAAAAATGCGTTCAAATTGCTATTTGACATTCTCAGGGAAATGTGGCTGTTTTAGTGAAGATGTACATTACCCCAAATTGTTACCATCTTATATATCGAATATATTTTGATGGGTCCGACGTTGATAATGATTGAATTGATAATTATTATGCACATCGGAGGTAGGTATCTACGGTATACACAAGAAAGATGAGCACAACAGCCGTGGACTTCGTCTCAAATGACTACTAACATGCATTTGAGTAACCCCTCGTAGGGTTCGTTTATTTGACGTAATCGATATCCGAGCAAATTTTCTCTAAGTATCCATACGAAGGTTTCATTCATTTTTATTTTGTTTTGGGTTCTTGCAACAAGTATTCCGGTTTATCTCATTTTTTGTATACTAAACATAAAGAAAAAGATTTTATTCAAAGAAAGCCCACTGATAATACTGTCTCAAAAAGGTCAGATCAAACAGTTCTCAAACCGCCTCCGGGTCTCCAGAGTAAGCTAAGTAAACAGGCCTGGTAAAATATACACCTTAGAGGATTTTATTAGTCTATCAACCATTCCATCTTTAAGGTCACGTCATTTTGAAATGTGAAATTTCTCTGACTGTGTGCGAAACATAAAGATTTGACCACATCGCTATTATTGTTAAATTACTGTGTTTTTCATTGCAGAAGGAGTTGTAGAGTAGGGTGACTTACCCAATAATTTGAGGCTAAAAGTGGAATCACGAAGTGAGCATTTAAGTTATTATCAGGTTGTTTATTCTGTTTGATTCTCAGTTTAGAGTAAAACAGAATATATTTCAAGTGTTCTAGGATAGAAAGATGTCTGAGCGTTGACATTACGACCCCCTTTGGGTATGCATTAGGCATAGGTGAACTGTACTAACGAGGAATAATGAGCGTGGAGAAGCCAAAGAGACAAGTTCGATTGAGCGAGACACCGAAGTAGTAGCGGTAGAACAGGAAAAATGAAATAAATATTCGATAGTAAGCCAGTGAGTGCCATTCACATATTAAAATTGTGTAGTTGATAAGATGACTGGCCTTATGTTGAACCCGATCAAAAAGTGATAGAGGAATAGACGAAGCTGCAACCAACAGGTGATAAAAATGTTACTGAATTGGATAAATGTGAACTTTACAAAACGAGAGCATTTGTGTATGATTGAAAAAAATGTCTCATGGGATCGCGGATATCGATATGGCTGGCGTGCAACACAAAAGGCAGGAGACGAAATGTAAATATCTTTTGTGGTTCGCTCTATATCTTCTGGAATGGTTCTTCATAACAGAAGATAAATTTAACTCCTTTAGGGTGTAAGTTCACATAAAATGCAACTTTTAAGTGAAAAAAATCAACAAAATGTGACGTTATGTTTGTCAACCAAGTGTCATATTTGATTAAATAGGTATTAATACTATTTTAATCATGTGTGATCCGGAAAACATGTCGACAACCAAACCTTCATGCACAGCTGATACAGATTAGGAGAAAAAAATCAACAATAACTCACACACACACACTCCCCTTTTAATCACTGTGGTGTTTTTCATTCTTATCTGTTGTTTTAATTGCGCAGTAATGTGAGTTTATGCTTTCTTTGCATATTATTTTATGTCTCTCTGGATTTCAGTCCTACAAATGGCTTCTTGTTGAATTCGGAAAAATACACTGTACTATACCATGTCTGAAACACTGTCGCCAGGTCAGAAATCAGTCCTCTCATCCAGAGACTCGGAGTGATTTTAGCTCATCAGTTGAAATCCGAATATAACACAAATGATCGTACCCGACTAATTAATCGTCATATGTAGTCTGAACTACCCCAGAGTGGTATTAATTCGACGGGTTCTTACTCAAAGTTGTGAACAGAAGTCGATCGATTATGAGCACAGAAAAACCAGACTTTCATTGTTAAGGAAGACAGTTCATAGCTATCTTATTGGTGATGGCTAGACAGAAGTACGCTGTTGGTGAATCCGATGGGTACAACAGAATATGCATTATCTTCACCAACGTTTGGTCGTGATTTACTACTAACTTGTAAGTAGTAGGTAACATAGTTGGTGATTTATTGCACTGATCAAAAATCAACAAGATCACTGAGGGAAATTTGCCGGGTCTCAATCGATCGATTGCTACATTCTTTACCTGTTGTGCGACCAGGAACTGCTATTATATGTTTTCTGATGATAGGTTTCTGTGTTATGTATGCCAAATTACTGATATCCCATTTGCCAATCCCCGGATAAACAATTATCCTCGACCAGTACCGCCTTCTGGAATTGCAACAGTTTGAGTTAGACATCAATGAATGATGCATGCTTAGTTGTGTGTCGTGATATCCCCATTCAATTAATTGATTGTGCTCCATTACTATACATGATTCCTATTTTTCCTCATCTTCCTCCAAAACCTGAACTGGAACAGGAACAACAAATACTTGATTGCAAACATTACTAAGGTAGCAGTAGAATAGTATTGAGATTTAACCGTACGTAGGCGACCACATTCAGGAAACAGTCCTGGGAACGTATTCACCACGGGCATCGACGTAATCCTCACAGAACAATCAGGTTAACTTTTGATTTCTAGACGTTTCCCTTTAGGAGGATGTAACAATAAAACGCATGCTATTGTTCCTATATTATTCTCATGTTCCCTACCTCAAAACTTCTCCAACCTTAGCTTCCATACACTTGAATTGATCCAGTGATCTATTAGACTCACCACACTTCCTTGATCATGACCACGACGTCTAGCTAGATGAAAACTTTATCCATAGTGAGATAATCACGAAAATGATGATTGGCAAACTGCTGCTTCTAATGATGATAATGGTAAAAATCGATTGCTTGTCTTAATAATCAGCTTTTAGCATATCGTGGTGCTTACCGGAAGAGAATATACCGTAAGCAGAGTATAGCATCAAGGGTATTCATTAAGTATAGATTCGTGCTGTTGACGATTAGAGAGCATTAGCTCAGGACTGATGTGTGAGATAAAGCAAATTGAGTTCGATTTGATTTGCCTTCGACCTCATTTCCGGTACCTCGCTCGATTTTCCTCGATTGTTAATGGCAAAAGACCGGTTGCAGTAACTTTATGAAAGCAATTTTATGTGTACAGCCTTTCAATCATTTTTCGGGTGAAGTGTAACACTTCTAAACAAGCGCAAAGTATGCTCCTCATTATTTATTCCATGCAAAACTTACAAATGTTATGCAACATCATACTCCTTTTCGCTCTAGACAGCAAATAAACACCTGAGCGCTGGATGTACGCTAATGCAATACGCATCCGGTTCCATTTAATGTCTAAATGTCAGTGAAGTGTTGCAATTCAACCGCAAACGGTCAAGTATCAAAGCAATGGAATATTGAGTGAGCGGGGTCATAGTCACCGAAAGACTATCATTTATTTGCGTTCTTGGAGTGATTATCTTTGTTTGTTACTGTAATCACTTTTCGTCAATAGATAATGCACTGAAAATCCAAGTTCATACACACCACCTGGAACAGGTATTTACATGCATGCGCGTATATGCAAATGTCATGACTATTTGATTTAATGAGGCAAAAAACCGGGTAGATTGGGATCAACTCGTCAACCCAGACAACACGAGCATGTTACTCGGCAGAACCTAGTCGGCATTAAACCAATCATGCTATATGTTTCTTACGAAAACGGAAAATTTATCAGACCGAAACAAATACAAAAGCTCGTTAGTTGATAAATTACAATCGATAGATCTCTTTCCTTCTCTCACCCTCTCCCAGCCTGTGAGTGTAAGTGCAAATGGGATCCGAGAGATGTGCGATCTTCGTTCAGCACAGACTGATTCTTGACTCACACAAGCGAGAGTGAGAGATTTGTATCTGTCTTGGCTGTAGCGTTTATTAGGCCCTCGTTTTGTGCTCACCTTCGCATGATCCTGACTAAATGCTATCCGGACATATACGTTGTTTGCTTATATTTGAATGCACCGGAGCCTCCACCCCAGCTCCGATTGGTAACCAACACACACACACACACACACACACACACACACACACACACACATACATACATACATACATACACACACGAGCAGGTGGAAAACACGTGTGAAAACACGTGGATGATGATCACGTGGATATGGGCTGTACAAATAAATCTACTCGTATTTGGAAAATTCATCTTTGTACATTTGTTTCTGACTGTTTACCGCAAGTTCACACAGTAACCCAATCAAAATCTAAACTTCATGGTACAAAAACATCGTTTTCAATAAGGGAAAAACGGAAGGGGTGGGTGGGGGTGAGGACAGGAAATCGGACCAAAACTAACAAAGAATTAGGTTCATTGTGTGCACGTAAAAATCTGTTGACGAGACACACCAAAAAGTGAATAAATTTGTTGTTTTCTGGATCCCTTTTGCTAAAGTCAACGATAGTGGAACATTTTCTCAATATATTTTTATTGAAATATTATGAATTTTATTCTATAGCATAATTGGAAAGATACTATTGACAGTCCTGGAGAGTATACAAGACAATCTGCCCTAAAATTGCTTTCCAAATCGCAGTTAGTGCACAGTGCAAGGAGGGTACCGGTTCTGGGATTCCGAAGAGAACAGTTCTCATACATAAAATGGGTTTTTTGAATCAGGTGATGAGGCACACACTATTCTTGCTGAATCAGTTCTATCTTCATCCCATCCATACGATACGTTCAACTGGCTTGTAGCCTCACATGAGATGAGATTACTTCATGAGTACATCATCACATGCAATCTGACTGTGTGTCTACTGAATGCTTGGGGATTACATCAGTGATAAATGAGAGTTACTTCCCTCACGTCTCAAACCTGATCTTCCTTTCTTGTAATATTCTCCTTGGTCTCATTCCACCTGTTCTTATCTGATTGTATCATTCACGGATACCTTCAAGTCATGGACTATCACTAATTCCAGCATGTGATCGCACTAAAGTTCGGATAGGTGTGCAGTTCCATCTGCAAGCAGAACTCACTCCATCCTCTGTATGTAAGCTACCTCATTCTTATCGGAATGTCAGAACGCATTAAAATACGCACGGTATCAGCCGACTCGTTGTGTGATCCCAGGCTGACAGATGTGTAATCTGAGTCCTTTGCTTCGTAAATTGTTTGATAGAAGAGTTCTATCATTTGCATAGATTGGGAATAACTGCTTCATTAAAACATACAATGCTGTATCCTGTTTAAGCATCTTCCACTTGGTTATTAACGGTGCAATATAAAAGTGCACACACGCGAAAACAACATTTTCAGCACTTAGAGACCATGAAATCACGTGGGCTCATTCAGGATTACAAGAATTATTTGGTTTTAGAAATCAAATGTGTGATTTGATAGATGCTCAACAATTGGTTTGAAACTAAGCACAATAAATCACTTTACCAATTAATAATTTTATTCTGGATAGAGAAACAAAAATAAGGTTAGCAGGGAAGCATCAACCAAAAGTCTAATTATCTGTCAGTTTATTACGATATGAATGCCAGATCTCAGCGTGACATCCTCTGATTGGTGAGAACTGAATAAGTTCCGAAAGTGAAATCGTGTGTTTGTGTAATGGTCGAAGCAGAAAACTAAACATCCGGTGTAAACACTGTGTACCGTACCCTTTGCAAGTCAAGTTGTCCCAATGTCATTTCCAGTTTTCCTCATCATCATTTCAGTTTGTCCCGTAAACCTCATCAGAACTGCCAGGTCCACTCAGAGTTCAAGCCTCAGCAATATATGGACGATCGCTATTCAGAAAAGCCTTCTTAAACTCTTGATCATGCACGTTGGAGAGACGGTGTTGCAACCGGTACTAAGCACACATGCTGCAACATCGATGGCATATCTTGCGGATTAAATTCCATCTTTCTGTTACCATGGAAGCATCAATGCAACTTTAACTCTTCAAGTACTGATCTATCAAATTAACCATTTTGGTCATATATATTAAACGGAATAAGATAGCTTCATTAAATCAGCGTGAATCAGCTTAAAAAGATATAACGCAACAAATAATTTATCAAGGGACATTTGTATTATAATATAAAAAATTTATGATTCAAACAACGGTGCGTTTTTCAAAAATGAAGTACTCCAAATGTAGACCATGACTGCAAAAGCTACACTACTGAAATTATGTGGGAAATATATCCTCAAGTGGAGTATAATTCGTCCCAACCCTGAATATTATTGGTGTTATTTCGGTGGGAGGACTTAAACGGATATTTGAATAACTTGGCATATTGATGAGGTGAATTTAGATTTTACCCGGATATTTTTATCTCATACCAGGACAATTTGGTTTACGCAGGTATAGGTTTTTTTGCCCAACGCGAATTAGAACCACTTGGGAGTTAAAAAAATCATACAAACACTACGTATACAAAAGCTGATCTTTGTGAACCCACGTAGACAATACAAGTGAAAGCCTTATTTTCGAAAAAAACTGGATAACTATTCCCACCCCGATTGTAACATCGCTTATTCTAATATAAACGGATTTTGTTTTGTCACAAAATGTCTTCGACTCACGGGGTGTCTGCTAAGTAATATGAAACTGGAATTTTCGGAGCACTGTTGATTTTTCCAAATAGAATGAGATGCTGATGTGAACCTACCACAACTACTCCGGGCTATCTCAACCAGTTTTATCACCCTATCTTTTCAGGGCTGCTATCAATGATTTACCTATTACCCTCTCTGAACGACATTTGAAGTCTGCTGATGTCATCGTAATTTCTATTCACATATCGAAACAACCGGATCCAGTAGCATGCAATGCAAAACGTATCGCACTCCGTTACTTCTTCCAGTCTGCATGTAATTCTTGAATGTGTTTCACTTTAAACAGCTTAAGAGGACGCTGATGAGCAGGGTCTGCTATGTGAAGTACTTAGGTGTTACTTTTGGAATTAATCTTCACTGGCCACGACACATTCAGACTGTTTCTCGCAAGTCGGCAGTCATCTCCTTTCAGATTAAAATATTGCATCACCTCTGTTCTCATCAGTTGGTGGTAGGAGCTTTTGTCAATGTGTCCTACGCATACCCCCGTGATTTTCCCTGGTTTGCTGAAACCTGACTTCAATCTGCTGAGGCTTTGCCTCACAAGTGCCATGATCTATTCTGATAAAAAAATTCAATGACGGTCAAAATGATACGTGCTTGAAGTTCTCAGGCAAAATTCTATCTGATAGCACCTATCCTTCACAAGTAGACCTATTTGCGTCCCTCCATCCGCTCAAAATGGAGACTTATCCCATCTGGCATACTTGTCTACGGNTCTTGCTCGGATACTGACCGACCAGAAGAGAGAGCTTATTCTGAACGATTTACTGCATTTACCGGTTAATCGAAAATTCTGCAACGTCGATACTTCGCTGCTTTTGTCATTTTTTGTCAATACTTTAACGGTGGTATCTATTTGGCCGAAAGCTTGTCCTTGATGTGCTAGAAGTTTCAATATAAATTCAGAAATACCGATGCTTGGGACCGATCCGATCCACACGAATTTGGTTGAACCAATCGGTTCATTCAAACTGACCGTTCAAGTTAGAAGCCAACGATTTGTTTCATTTCTGTCAAATGGTTTTCCTATCGACCTCGAGTATAAGTTGAAATATGTAAATCGGGTATTTAACAAGTGTGCAGCAAGCGACCTGCAAAACGACTGATTTACCGGGGTAGCAATGTCCAAATTGTGAAATCTGAATACATGTTCCAGCACTAGCTTGCCAAAGTGAAGCCATTCTATTATTATCATGATTTATTCTAATCCAAGGGTAACTCTAATTGTGCACATAAAAATGTCAGAACACGAGTGAACGTCTTATCTATTTTAAATTTACCCCGTGCGGTTGAATGCAACCACTTACTTGAATGGAACACACGAGTCATTTAAAAAGTTTCTTCCCCCATTTGACAGTTAACTTTCTATTGTTTTCAAGTATCAAGTCAAGAAGCGCTTTATGCACCCAAAAGGTGAACCTTCAGCAATTTACGAACGTCTACAGCTGACATACAAAAATTGCGATTGAAAAATGATAGAAAACAAATTCAATACTGTAGTAAAAGGAACGATCTAATGTGGGTGACAATTGTTGTGCGGTTAACTAATAGTCGAACCAGGCATGAAATCACACTGTTTTTGTACGTGCTAGAAGGAGTTGGTATTTGGTGCGACTTCAAAGGTTTCGCACAACGTTCGCGATCCCGGAATGTAGACAGTATCGCTGATCACGTGTTCTCCTTTCAGAAAACGTAGCACTAGTGTCGAGACGCTTGGAAAAAAAACAGGCAACCGAAACAATTCTGTTGATTACACTGTATCGGGACAAGAGCGGAAAATTTAGTGAACAAAGTATAATCTTTTTCTGTTAACCCAGGGATGCATATCGTGGAGCAGTGTAACCATTGCGGAGGGATGCAGGTAATCCCGAATTAAAAGAACAAGATTATGTGGAACGGCCACTTTCCTGAGCATGTAAGCAAAAAGCGATAGTTTTCGAACTCTAATAGCATAGGTAGACTAGGACAGGTTATGAATGCCTCGACTATTGACTATTCGACGAGGGAGATTATTATCTAACAGATTATTCCGTTAATAAGTAAATTAGAATCACTACCAATAATCAATTTTTCCTACTCACTTAGAATCGAGGGATGCTTACATCCTGTTTGTTTCATTTAGCTAATTTGTAATCGAACGGATACCGGAAGGAGCACACGTATCGCATGAATTGACGCATACTGGTGGTTTGGTTTTCTTTTGTTGAAATGATGATCAGTCTCCTGATTTATAGTACTCGTGAAGGAAAACAGATAAAAAGATCGAAGTACGCAATAGGCCACGGGTCGAACATGTAAATCGTGGTTTCGCGAACAAAACAGTTCGTCCTGCGCACAGTAAACTTGGCCGTGACCGACGTTTAAGTTGTCCACATGTGTGCCGTACCAGTTGATGAATAGTTCTTCAAAAGTTGCAAAAGTTCGTCCATCTGTCGTGTGCTGACTCCGCAAGGAGAGTTAGCAGGAAATTTTCCCATTGCATACAATGTTATAAACTCACCAGATTAACGATTTATCACCATAAGTGCACTTACCATGGAGGTTCACATTTAAACACCGGCATTAAATTCTACTTTTGCTAGATATCACTAAGGAATTGAACGGGAGATGTTATTTGGCATATAATTCCTTACAGAGGTCCAATAAAACATAACCCAAAAATGACCTTGTCGGATTTGAATGAACATGACCAATGATGTCGTGGGCAGATCACGTGATCCAACTCATGTGAGATAAAGGCACATGCAAACCCAACGTGGTTTCTGTACGACATACGCCCAATGATCTAAGCTATGAGATCACTGTAAGTGCTCTGAACGTTTCACTGCTTAGCTGGCAGATAGTACGCTGCGCTAATATATATTTGTGACATTTGCGTATGAACATGAATAACACAGAGGTTATTGATCTCTGGACGATTGAATTATTTAAAAAATAAATTCTCAAAATCTGCTACACAATGAAGTTCGGGAAGAGCAAACCAAAAGCAGTCAATGCATTTTAGAGTATCAAGCTTGGATTAGCTGACGAGTCCCAAACAGGACGAAACAGCTGTCCAGTGCTCTTTGTTGGTTATCACAAATATTTCCATCGCATTGTAATGCATACAAACAGTGGGCAATTAACGATCTCCCAAGGAGTGAGTGAAACCCACACCGCAAACAGTCAATGCATTCTTTGCAGCACCATTTCAAACCACCTCCCAGGCACACAATCAAAAAGTATAGATGCACTTGGAAAGGCGATAGTAATGAGTGAATCTTTGAACAAACATAGATTCATGGGATGAAGCCGACTGGCGATTGCTACAAATTCAGCCTATTAGGCACGAGTTTCAGCTGAATAATAGAGTAGTAATGAAGTTAAGAAATTTGATTTTATTAGAGAACGAAACCTATTGCTCATATTAGTAAAAGGAAGTAAAGTCTAAAAACTTTGTTCACAGTGGGCAATTTGTCCAATAGATTCACTCAACGTGTAGGTAACTCATACAACATGTTCTCCACAAGAATTACAAATAATGATAGTACTACGAGGCACTTTGTAAAACTTAGTATATAATCCTCGGAAGTTCACAAACGTATTTATTGATTGAGCAACTTTTGTTTTTGCTTTCTGCACATATCAGCTCACGCATTTGAGACTAGTCATTGCACGTGACCAAATAGTCATGGAAATTGAGAAACAGAAATTCATTTCGCAACGATTCAAGTAAACATTATGATCGACACTGGTGTGGGTGTTTGTACACACGTCCATTATGAATAGAGTAATTGGTGAATAGCAGTACAANCTGACAGTATTAGCAACTGGTTGGCCGGTTCTCGGATTACTGTCCGTGTAAAAAATCGATAATGCGGTTGTCTGGCCGTTACGTGTTTCTGCGTGTTTGTGTATTGTGTCTTGATGTGTCTGTATGTGTGCGCGCACAAACCGGGGTGTTGCACGTATTCGCACGCATCGGTCTATCTATTGGTCGACCACATGACTGGTATCTGTAAATTAGGTCAGATCAGACAAACAAACAAATTACATCAAGGTTACTTATTTTGGTGCATGCAGTAGTATAGATTCAATGTGTAATGTATTTCAGCGCTCAGATTTTAATGTTATTGAGAAGACGCCGTACTCTCCACGGAGTATAGCGCTATATAATCATACGACTGAAGTACAACATTGATCAATCGTCAGGCTTTATACACCATCACAATCGGTTTTTGCTGATTATCCAGTGGATTTATTCAATAGTTCTCTGTAAACACTCATGATTATGCATAAACGCATTTCGTTGAGCTTTCTTTTGTTTTATTCCACTTACTTATATGGTTTTATCAATCAATATTTGCAGTCATTTGAATACTAGGTATCATAAACAACTCCAAAAAAATTTTGTACAGTTTACCCACGTATCTCATTGATATGTTTTTCGGAGTCTTAGAACCAGCTATACTTCCTCTATTCGTACTCGGCGGGTCAATATGTTGACTAGCGTACACCAGGGCCGATATCTGATTGAAGTGGAATAGGCGATCATCTGGTCATTTCAGGGTGGATAGTATTGTTGGCTTGCTTGAAGGTTATGTAGGGCGCACCAATAGGAACCGAGTCAGGGCTTCATCTGGAAGCTTTGCTGGTTAAGAAGTTCTCATTGATGGTAAGCTTTGCAATCAATCTGCCGCGAATCAGACCCAGACGAGCTTCAATCTAATAGAGTAGTGACATACAAACATGATTCCCAGTTAAACACCAGTATGACCTGGCTGAGAAACTGATGATATACGCCTCCCCTACGATGGGCCTGGCATTCAGACCTTGGACGAACAGATGAGCACCCATCGTAAGCTCTGAGGCGAACGAACCCAAAATGTGATGCTTATCATCTGTGCATATAACTGAAGAAATCAAGGATTTTGACCTAGAATAAAGTTCGAAGAGTAACCAGTCAAACTGGGTATTATGCACTCCAATTGAGAACCTCTAGAAATGTGATGCTTAGAGTTTTGCAAAGATCGTGGTATAAAAGCCAAACTCACTGAGATCTTAGCTATCCGTTTATTCGTTACAAGTATTGCGACTCTTTACAAGTTAAAATGAGGACGTAGAATAACTTGGCACATGCATCACCATCGAAATTTCCGAACTGTGATTAGCAATATAAAAAAGCTCCCGGTTTCAGTAGCCAATTGAAGACTGGTTGAATACGAAATGTCAGTCGTCAGGTTTCACTTTTTTATGCTGTTGTTTAATTGATGACATCGTTCGAGGGATGAAGAGCTGATTGGAAAAGCAAAAACCGATGCTCGAAACGATTCACGCGTTTTCAGGTAGCCAAAGACACTGAGCTCACTTCTTTTCAAACGGTATGAGTCAGACCTCCGGGAAACCGAAACACGAGACGTGGTTTCAATTCGAGCGGCGTTACATGCGACGCACAGTTTATCATATGAATGTAGTATTTTACTGGAGAAAGATTTAACAGAAAATGATGCTATTGCAAAACTGGGGAGACAAAATTATAAAACAGAGAATATATTTTATAAGCGTGAACACAGTGAAAGACAAGGCGCTTTTCAGTTTTAGTATAACCGTACGACTTTCTTCACATAAAGATGAGTTCTAATCCATAGTTTACTAATTAAATTTCTCACAAATGCGTATCGATTTCGGAGATGTACCCTATATTCATCATGGCGATTTGTCAGTCACACCAGATGGGTTCAAACATTCAAATGGACATATGAGACAGTTATTTGAGTGATTCTCTGAAGGCTAAAGTAAAAAACCACTGAGATGATGTTTCGTTCTTGTTTGGACTCATCAGCCTGTCGTGCACTTTTTGTATACCTGCTGGGATTCAAATGTTAATCTTTGGATCTTTGCGCTGGAAGCCAATAGGACTGAGCTACACGATCGATGGCCAACACCTTGAGCAAATGAGATATCAATTTAGAACATTGTGTTTAGTTTAAACTACTTAGGAGTGAGTAATTTCATGTTTCCGGTGCGGATTCCACTGCTAGTTTGATCAAATATTCACAACATGTTTGATTATGCTATTTTAGGCAAGAAAATAAGGCATTACGGTTGACTCCAATTTCGGACAGATAGAAAAAACATTTCACGGCCCCAATGCCTAGCTGGATCATTTACAAGAGTTTGAAGAAATAAGACAGCATCAAATATAATTGTTTGTCTGTATGCTTGCATCCTATGATCTTTAAGACAAATATGAACTCAAACCGTTGCTGAATTACTGCCCCAGTCGTTCAAAAGTCGTGACATTACTCGAATTGTTGTGGTGATACTAAAAATACGGTGAGAATTTTGAAGAAATATCTGAAGGAATTACGTGTTTCGCTCACGACCGATTACCACGCATAGTTGAGCAGATTTGAGGTAGATTCTATAGTCTAGCGACTCCACTGAATCCAAAAATACTAAGAAACAAAGCGGTCACATAGTCCGTAGAGCACGGGCGGGGGTGGAGGTTAGCTAATGCGAAAAACTGTGATTTGTATTTGTGTTCAGAAGGTGATTGTGAGAGACAGAGATCACATAGTTGGAATCGACTACTGAAAAATAAATAACAGTTTAATGAATGCGCATCGCACTCTGTGCAATGTGTTGAGATGATGCTAATTTCTGCTTAGGTTGGTCTGATCTGCTTAGGTTGGTCTGAGTGAATCCAGTCTTCAACCCATGTGACAACTAGGTTTGGAAATGAGTTTCCCATACATGCTGGAGAAGACACAACAGAATGGCATCAACTGATACAGTCCAGCAATGAAATGTAGAATTATATAACAAATATTCGTCTGATGAGAGCTATTTCAAATTGTTGGTCATGAATAAGATAATCCAGATTTCATAAGTACTGTCGTATGTGGTTAACGATTGGCGTTTGGTCGAATTGTCGGCTTTTATGTGATTTTGATATTTATTTGATGCGCTGTTAACTTATTTTTGCTTTACTTATACACGTAAGTAGTACACTGGCAGGATGTGCTGATTTAGGGGGAAAACGCGTTTTTGTTTTCTATGTCTGAACACTATACACTAAATGGAATTTTAAACGAACTACCCAAATTGTTCGCTCTCGGTTCCATAGGCAGTGTGCCACACTGTTGCATGGCACCAAATACCCTGTGTTTGAATCCCATTTCAATCCCCCAAATTTTCCATTCCTTCCAGCCATTTGTAATGTAACGTACGCACTTGCTATTGACCTGCGTGCGTGCGTGCGTGCGTGCGCGAATGCCTGCCACTCTGTTCATGTGTTGAAGCCTTCACTGACCTATAATCCGGCTACATGTGTCTTTACCGCAAATAGACGAACTGATAACTCACCATGTGGTTCTTAAATGCTTAAACGGAATGCAGCACTGCTTACTGTTGACCTAGTGAGTTGTGATCTGACGCTTTGCTTCATTATACCCGCGATGTTCTCTGAGTCTCTACACCTTTTTAGCTTACACTAATCAATCCCAACCTTCAGGTCAGATAACAGCACAAATCTTAACAATACACGAACACAACCTAAGCCTGCTCAGTGGTCGTGAAATGCAATGGAGTAAGCGTGCATTCAAAATAGAACGTGCTGGCGCCATGGTAAACTTACGTAGGTCTTTCCACCTCCCCTCACCATGGAGAGGGCACCAGGTGTGAGCGAAACGGTTATTGAAGTTGAAATCTCGCTTACCCACAACCAACAACGCCTCTTGCACTTTGGGCGTTGCTATTTTAGGCATAATTTAACGGCCCTCTAGAGTTCGATTCCTCCGAAACGTTTCTGGCCTTGCGGCCGGTTCCGCCAAACCCAAATTATGTGGCCAAGCTCCGCAAGTTATTCAAGCTCTGATGTGTCACGAAGTGCCGCGCCTTCCCAGGTCTAATCAAAGACGGTGGAAGAAGGCGCCCATCGGTTGAAATTCATCCTCCTCTTTGAATACGGTTGACGCAGTGATTGTCGTACACATAAGGATATAAACGTAATCGTAGTGGCATCAAAGCTGTCAGCGTCCGTCATTCTTAGTAGGCTGTACAATTAGCATGAAGACTAGACCCACGAGAAACAGGCTACATCTCACACCAGTTGTGGGTGTATCCATCACCCTCTGATATTTGCTACAGCACCATCATGATTTGCAGATGCCAATGAAGATTGTGTTCCGAGTTATCTGCGTCACTTTTTGATTTCACTGATATGAGTGCAATATGGGACTGTTCTTTGAGAGATGGAGTACCTAAAAAAGACGTCGATCCTCAAAGGCTTGCATCATCATATCTCAGGTCAATTTAGGACCAATGGTCAGCTATAGCAGCCCTTTACAGTCTCCAATGGAGGTCTACAAGGTTGCTCTTTCTTCTCTTTCTTTTTCAAATTGGAGGATTTTTTACCTAAAACTTTCCACGAGCATCACGTTCTTGACATAGAAACTTGCCAGGTCATCACCTTGTTGGGTGACAATGCACGTGCGGTTCAACATGCTTTAAACTGTTGGTGATGGAGGTATCCAGGTATGGTATGTATTGCGCCTGGCTGCACTCAGCCATTGTGCTGATCAGCTAGAATTGGTCGAGAGGGTTAAATATCTTGAGAATTATTGTGGGGAAATA